>VMDO01002327.1:0-22224 GCA_007922755.1 Pedetes capensis
AGTTTTCCATCCAAGTCTTCTCTATCTTTTACTATGTAGTATTTTTCTATATGTCCTTGGGTTCCATTTCTGTTTAAGATAGAAACTTTTCCTGTAGTGGTCTTTGTTTCTATCTTGTTAGAACAATTACATGTGATTTCTAGTCCATTTATATTGACCTCATTCTTATCTTCCCTCCCCCCCTTTTATTGTGATCTGATCTTTGAGTAGGATTTTTCCTTCTTGTAATTTTGAGTCAGCTCTCTCATATGAGTGAGAACGTGTTGTTTCTCTTTCTGATCTTGTGTTCGTTCACTTAAAATAATTTTCTCTAATTCCATCCATTTTGCTGCGAGTGACCCTATTTCATTTTCCTTGATTGCTGAATAGTATTCCATTGTGTATATATACCATAGTTTTTTTATCCATTCTTCTGTTGAAGGGCACTTTGGTTGATTCCATATCTTTGCTATTGTGAAAAGCGCTGCATTGAACATGGAGATGCAGGTGTGTCTGTGGTATGATGACTCATCTCCCTTTGGGTAAATTCCCAATAGTGTTATACCTGGGTCATATGGTAGATCTATTTTTAGTTTTTTGAGGTACCTCCATATTGATGAAACCAGTATTTTTTTGACCTGGCATCCTTCAATATTTTATATAAGAAAGCCAACCATATTCAGAATGCTAAAGTTTATTTTTCACTGCCTTTGCTGAAGATCACAGAAGAGTCTCTAACCCTAAATTTAACTCAACCCCACACCATAACACTTTATAAATGCCAACTAGACATGTCAGTTTCCATATCATGTGTCTATAGTGGCTGTTTTGGCTGAAGAATCTTTCTTCCTGCAGCCTCTCTCCATATCAATACATCTTTGTCTACACACATCCCCCTCCATCCTGCATTTTCTACCCCCAAACTTAGATTCCTTTGCCCCTACTTTTCAGATAGAGAACATGGTCATTTTTTTTTGTTTCAGCAAGTTTATGTCTACTTCTACAAAGAAATTCTCAGACTCTAAAGGCATAGAAGAAAACATTCCTTCTCTCTCCACCCCTAAGTTACTTCCTTACAGCACAGACTGGCACATTCTGGCAGTCTCATGCTATCTGTAACGTGGGATCCCACCTGGAGGTGTGCATTAATTGTATTTGATGAACGTGTTTCCGTACACTCAGGCTTCCTCCAAAAGTCTTTCCGTCTTCCTCTTCCCATATTGGTTCCCTGTGTCCTTCCTTTCTGTCACAGATTCTGAGCTTCAGAGACTGAAAGGTTTAGATTGATGTGGTTTCTCTACCACTTCCTAACTGGATCATTATTTCCTCATCTGATATAATGGGGGAAAAAAAAGATATAGCTAAGATTGAAGAAGTCATCTCATGTCACCTTATGTGAATGTCGAAGAATAAGCCAGGAGAAGGGAGATGTGAATACATTGGGGACCATGTAAATACAGATTAGGGGCCAACATCTGCCCTTACTTTGAGTCAGATCTTTCACAGAGAAATCACTTGACTATGAACTCAGTGCATTGAGATGACTTCTTAATTCCTAGCAATAAGAGGTCCTTTTTTGGTTGCATCCCTTATCAACTGTAGCCTTTTTATGCTAATTAACACTTAACTGATAATGTATGGGTCTAACAGGCCCAAGCTATATATGGCTTTGTGCACTGTAATTTGCATAAGTGCTCGTCTCTCTTCAGTACCTTCTTAAAATTAGGCCTATTTGTTGGGTAGTTGGGTGTGTGATTTTGATTTACTAAGTAGTGGCACAAGATACAAGAGGGTTCCAATATCAAAGCCGATGTTACTAGATACATTAGTTTTTTTTATTCCTATCCCTCTATTTTATGCAATATTAAAATTCTTATAGCAATAACATTGAAAACAATGGTGTCCAAGTGATTTCCTACATCTCTGAAGCCTGATGATCCCCAATTTCCCAAGTTTGTACAACAAATTTTGAATGAATTACATGGAAAAGATGAAGATATGAGTGATGTGGACGATTGTGCTTCTCAGTTCCAAAGTGGCTGCGAGGTTAGGACAAGAGGTTGAGACCCCCGATACCTCTTGGGGGTCTGTAATGCTTTTTAGTAAAGGCAGTTTATGAGTGCCTCTTACAATTTTATTCATATACTAAGTGCAAAAAGCCTGTCTGCTTAAAGTATTCCAAAGGGCTATGCAGAAACTGTGATACTAACTTTGAAAATTAATATTTTATACTTTGTCCTTTGCCTGCAGCCATAGCCCTGTGGCATCCGATCCCGTCAGATCTCGGAAGCTAAGCAGGGTCGGGCCTGGTTAGTACCTGGATGGGAGACTGCCTGGGAACCCCAGGTGCTGTAGGCTTGGGAGAAGGACCTGGCAAACCCCTCCCAAAAATCAATCTGCCATTGAAAACCCTATGAACAGCAGAGAAGCACTGACAATAGTGTTTCACCTGTTGTACAGAGGGTCGCTATGAGTCGGATACCAACTCGATGGCACCTAACAACAACAACAACTTTGTCCTTTATTTTGTCCCACAATTGAATAAAGTTTCAGTAAAAACATCAAGAAGTGACTTTCATTTTAAATATCAAAGATTTTTTTTACTTACTGCCAGTTTAATAAACTGTAACAGAAGAGTTACGATTTTGTTTATAAAATGTATACACACACACACACACACACACACACACACACACACATATATAACCCAAAACAGATAAAATATTTTAAGAAAGGTTTAAAATGAAACAAAATAAAAAGAAATGCCTATATATCCTATACATACCTTTACAAAGATACCTATCTTAGTGATCCAATGTCACCAGGTATGTTCTGGGTAGGGCACATCATCAGTTAAGTGTTAAGTGAAAAGAATTGCTGTTTAGGTGATCTTTTGTTCTTTTTTGATAGAGCCCTAGTTTATTTTTGTTTCTCTCCCCACACCAAGTCTAAACAGTTTGGAATTTTTGTACTTATTATTTCATTCATGAAGAAAATAAAAATGTTTGCATTGACCTGGTAAGTAAAATAACTACACAGTTCTGGCATCTTTTTTATGTTGTATTTTCAGTTTTTTTTCAGTACCTGGGTGTTGAATCTAGGGTATCTCGAATGCTAGGCAAGGGCTCTATCCTCAGTTCCTTTTTGGTTTTAAGTTGTCCAGGTTGCCTCTGGCTTCCAACTTGTGATCATTCTGCCTCACCCTCCTGAGTTGCTGGAATTACAGGCATGTGCAATGGTGCCTGGCTTTTCTGATATATTTTATAAACCTTGCATTAAAGTCCTCACTTCTAATACTTTTAATTAATGCAAATAAACCATACCCCATGGGTTTATTCAAATAAATTGATAATCAGATTCCCATCTTCCAGTCTCTTGGCTTCCTAATGAAACTGTCTTCAAAGGGATTCTAGCTTCACAGCATCTAAATTTGTCCTTACTGTTTTTGTAGTGCCTTCGTCCTTGTTCCTCCTTCGTGTTTTACCCTCTCTTACCTTTGCCCAACTCAGAACAGAAGCCTGGAGTGCAGTAAATAACAATGTGAACCAGAGGACAGAGGGCTGAGACTGGGGATAGAGGCACAGATCTAGAGTGAGTTGGACAATTAACTCAACTAATGGCAACTTAAGGACCTCCAGCAATAAAGACAGAGCACAGTATTTGAAGAACATGGAAGTAGGCAATGGCACGCTATCCAGGCAGGTGGGAAATCTGGCTGGAAATTTTATTATCTTTGTTTGAAATTATACATCAACTAAAGAAGAACTATTCTATGTTTAATATCAAGTCTGAAAATGTGACTGTGATATATGTTTTGATTTATTTGATCTTTATATCTCTTAATAGAATTTTAATACTTTTTACTTAAGTGTCTTGTTGCATTCATTGTAAGGCTGACTGCCAAATACATTATAGTTCTCCTACTGTTATGAATGATACTTTATTTTCAAGTTGGTTATTGCTGGGATGGAGAAATCCTATTGATTTTCATAAGCTAGTGATGCAGTAGGACAAACTTGCTGAAGTCTCACTAGTTTTAATGGTTGGTGGTTCTGCTGGATTTCCTAGGTAGATAACTATATTTTCAGCAGTGCATGATTATTTAATAGCTTTTATTCCAGTGTTTGTGTCATCAATTGCTGCTAATTGTCCCCAAACCTACCAGCTTAAAACAACAGACATTTATTTTCATAAAGTCTCTGAGATCAGGAATCCTAGACTATCACTTCATGTCCAAAATCACACAACCTTACTTTATCTCATCCTATTTGCTAGACACAATTCACTTAAGTCCAGCCCAAACTCAGGGGGAAAGAAAGGCTCCACTTTTTCAGGGATTTTCAAAGACTTTATGGATATATATTTAAACCACCACATCTTCTAATCTTTTTTTCTTATCTCCTATTTTAAAATTCTTGTTGGCAAAGACATCCAAATACAGGTTAAATAGTCACAGGGATAAAACGAACTTTGTTTTATTCCAGACCTTAAAGGATGGAGTCTAAAGTCTAAAGTTATCAGCTATCATGTTTAGTTTTTTTGTGTTATAAAGTCTATATCAGATTAAGGAATTTGCTTCCATTTCTGTCTACTGAGAGTTTTGTTTAATCACAAGTGACTATAAGCTTCATAAAGTACTTTTCTATTGATAGACTTTCTTTTATTTCTTTTTCTTTTCTCTTTTAGGATGACTCAGTGTTAAAGTATTTTACATCACTGGGATAAATGAGACTTTTTGTTTGTTTGTTTGTTTTTGTTGTTTTTTTGTTTGCAGTACTGGGGGTTGAGCCCAGGGCCTTGTGCTTGCGTGGTTTGCAAGTGCTGGACTAATGAACTGTACCCTCAGCGCATTCTTTTTTTTTTTTTTTACTTTTTTGAGACAGGGTCTTGCTAAATTACACAGACTGCCTCTGGTCTTGAACTTGTGATCTTCCTGACTCCGCCTCCTGAGCTGCTGGGATTATAGGCATGCACCACTGCACCCGGCCGAGACTTGTTTTTTTTTCTAGTACATCATTAGATTTACTTACATCATGCTATATGGGTTTTTATATCTATATTCATACTGTAAGTTTTTTTCCTTGTGCTATCTGTGCTCATTTTAGAATTCATGTTTTATTAGTCTTTTAAAGATTTGGAGCTGGGCACAATGGCACACACCTGTAATCCCAGTGGCTCAGGAGGCGGAGGCAGGAGGATCGCAAGTTCGAGACCAGAGGCAGTCTGCAAAATTTAGCGAAACCCTGCCTCAAAAGTTAAAAAAAAAAAAAAAAAAAAAAAAAAAAAAAAAAAAAAAAAAAAAAAAAAAAAAAAGAGCTGAGGGTGCATCTCAGTGGTCCAGCACTTGCACAGCATGCAAGCGCAAGGCCCTGGCTTCAACTCCCAATACAGAAAAAAAAAAAAAAAAGATTTGGGTAGCATTATTCCTTTTCTACATTCTTTCCCCTCCTCCACCCCCGGTCCTCCCAGTATTCAATAGGTTGAACCCAGAGCTCTGCACATGCCAGGCAAGCCTCTATCACTGAGCCATACCCTCAGCCCCTATTTATTTATTTATTTATTTGTTTGTTTGTTTGGAGATAGAGTCTCTCTAAGTTGTGCAGGCTGCCTCTGGCCTCCTACCTCAGTCTCCTAAGGTGCTGGGATGATAAGCATGCCCAGCCTCCTTTTCTGTATTCTTCAACTTGGAAGTTTCCCAGCATGCATCTGTTGCAAGACAGGCACACTTTTCTTTTCCATATTTCCACCTACTTATACTTGGTTTACCTACAGCTGTACCACCCTGATGTCCAATCTTGTCAGACCTTGGAAGCTAAGCAGGATTGGACGTGGTTAGTACTTGTATGGGAGACTACACAGGAATACTAGGTGCTGTAGGCTTGGGAGAAGGACCCAGTAGCCCACTTCAGAAACAATCAGCCATTGAAAACCCTATGAATATCAGAGAAACACTGACATAATGCCAGGCATGGCACAGTGTCAAGGAGTGTTTCCTTCTGTTGTATATAGGGTTGCTATGCGTCAGAACGGACTCAATAGCACCTAAAAACAATAACATACGTGGCTTGGTTTCCTTGCTTCTCTGGCCCCTGAGTTACTGCTTCATCTCCAGGTCACATTTTGCATCTCGTTTCTGACTCTGTGTTGCTTATATATAGTAGGGGATAAAAATTTATACTGTTTGGCTCAGTTCTACAATTAATGGTAATTATTTTTCATAGCAGGATTAAACTTCCTCATGAAACCTTCCTTGTCAAGGCTTGTTGTGCCATGCCTGGCCCTATTGTCAGTACTTCTGTGCTATTCATAGGGTTTTCAATGGCTGATTGCTTCAGGAGTGGGTTGCCAGGTCCTTCTCCCTACTCTGCAGCATCTGGTATTCCTAAGCAGTCTTGCATCCAAGGACTAACCAGGCTGACCCTGCTTAGCTTCTGAGATCAGATGGGATCAGATTCCAGGGTGCTATGACTGCAGGTCTTTGTTAAGGATAAAGATGTGGAAAGATACTATAAGGCTTTGTGGTAGTACCAAAATTTGTAAAATGTGAAAAATAATCTTAGTATCCTATAATTGAATACCATCTCATTTTGAATAAATACTCTCCTCTACCTCTTAGGCTCCAAAATACCTTCTTAGGTTCAAGGGAAATGTACTTGTATTCATGGTGCCAGGAAAAAGGAAGGCTGTCTGCACCCACACCTACTTGACAGTGGACATTGCCGAGGTGGATCAGAGACCCAAAAAGTAGACTCAGCACTGAACTTGAGCCAGTCAGTTCCTCTTGTCATGACAGAGAACCATCACATACCCAGATGCCTTCTTGGAGAAGTAGGCATGGGCACTGGGGAACTTTTGAGAGGAGGCAAGTAGCCACTGAACTTGACTTAATATTTACCCAAAAGAAAATAAACTAACCAGAATGAAACTTTTTTATACTCAGAGACACTGAACATTTTTAAATTAGAAGGTTTAAGTATTTGTTTTGTTTACTACTCAGTGACATGTGGCTTGAAAAGAAGGTTATTTATAGAAGCATAAAGAACACTCCCTTTTTGTATATCTAAGTAAGATAGATAAGAATGTGACCCCACTATATTTGGGCTAATAGAATTTGGCCTCCTCACCTTGGAATCTCACTTATTGGAGACTTTATGTCACTTGGTGTTTCAGTCAGTTTTTCATCACTATAATAAAATACCTGAGATGTCTAACTTAGAGAAAAGGTCTATTTTGGCTCATAGTCTTAGAGATTCCAGTCTGTTATTGGTTGGCCCCACTGCTTCGGGCCTTTGGCAAGGCAGCATGTCATGGTGAAAGAGTGTGGCAGAGAAAAACTGCTCATGGTCAGGAAGAAAAAGAGGAAGAGGAAGGGAGCTGAGGTCCCACAGTTTCCTTCAAGGCACTGCTCCCAATGACCCCTACCCCAATGCCCCCTTCTCCTAAAGTCCCTACTGCTTTTGGGGACAGATCCTTCAACACACGGACCTTTGGCGAACATTTAATATCCAAACTATGGCACCTGGTATCCCCAGATCCTACCCTCTTTCTGGTTCTGCCCTGGAGGAATAGGTATGAGGTGGGAAGCTGCAGCCTATCTCTGGCTATACTGCTACACAGAGACTGCACACAGAGACTGTGTGTTTTGTCTTTAACTTTTTAATCTATGGAAAGGAAGACTATAATAAATGAACCTTAAAGTCTTTCCAGCTTTTGTTGTTGTTGTTAGTTGCCATCGAGTCGGTATCTGACTCATAGCGACCCTCATAAGGTTTTCAATGGCAGACTGTTTCGGGATTGCCTTGGGAGTGGATTGCCAGGCCCTTCTCCCATTTTTGCAGTGCTGGGAATTGAACTCGGGGCCTCAGAGACTGTAGCGCAGTGCTCTACCCACTGAGCTAAATCCCAGCCCTATTCTGACCTCTTCATGTTGTTGTTGTTGTTAGGTGCCGTCGAGTCGGTATCCGACTCATAGCGAAGGTTTTCAATGGCTAAGTGCTTCGGGATTGCCTTGGGAGTGGATTGCCAGGCCCTTCTCCCATTTTTGCGGAGCTGGGAATTGAACTCAGGACCTCAGAGACTGCAGCGCAGTGCTCTACCCACTGAGCTAAATCCCAGCCCCAAAGCAGAAGCTGATTGTTGTTGTTGTTAGGTGCCATCAAGTCGGTATCCGACTCATAGCGAGTCTCATAGGGTTTTCAATGGGAATTCTTTTTTCACGATCTTGCCCCTATCACAGAACTTTCTTCTTCTTCTCACCAGGGCATATTCAATTGAGGAGGTAATCAGACTGTCCTAACTAATTATTCCATTTTGTTTGCTCCCTTCATTGGTTTCTCTGCTTGACTCAAGAACAGATCATGCTGTATCTGCAAAGGAACAACATGGGCTAGAGTCCAGTTAGATTTTATAACTGCTCTGTATGGCATAGTGCATCTCTCAGACTCCCTTTATCCCCCACTTCCTTCTCAACAATGTAGTTCATTGTGAAAAATACTATTGGTAAAACTGTAGGTTTTACATCATACAGGCTGTGTGGCTCCAAAGGCAGGTTTTAAAAATCAAAAGTACCAAAACAGGGAGTCTGGTTAGATCAGGAAGGCAGTGGTTCACTTTCCTGATAAATGCTGTTCCCCAACAAAACATAAATCTGAACAAATGAATCTACAGAATCACTGGTGTTAGGGCGAATTTTTAAAAAATAGATATTTTTTTGGTATCCGGTAGAGTTATTTTCCATCTTCCAAAGCCTGAGCCCTAATGAGCTCCAGGGGGACAAAAGTCTGTCAATCACAGGGTACTTTTTAAGTAAAGTCATCTCTGCCCCATCAGAGAACCACAAGGCATGAAATAATTAGAAAGCCCAAAGTAACTGCTCTGTTTTACAAGAGCAAAATCCGTCTGTGGATCATTTACATAAACTTGTCACTTCCTATTACAGTTCTAATGTATGCTGGGTAATAATCGCAAGCGTACTGGGGGAGGGGAGGTCAAGGTAAATTGTGTCTCCATATTGGAAACCCAAGGTGCGCATGTGCTACGCTTTTCCCCGCCCCCACCTCAGCGACTATGAATTAATGGAAAGTATCTTTTCTTTTCCATTAAATAAAAACTATTCTTGCTGCTATGGCAGCAGACCCTGTGCTTAAGAGAAGGGAAAAAAAAAAAGCTTTTGCATCCAGCTATTGTTAGGGGAGAATTCACTTTGAGGAGCATTTCAAAGCTGATCCTATTGGGGAAAGAATCATGTTAAATATTTGCTATGAAATATTTATAAGAGCGCAAAAGCAATTGACAAAGTTGCATGTGAAAATAAGCGTTTCTCCTCCATTGGACATTTTAGGTTGGGGTTTTAACTGCTTTAGGGAGAATTTAAATAAGTGCAAATACATATGTGATGTATGTTCACAACAGGCATGTGCGTGCGCACACACACACACACTTACACACTCACACACATGGTTGAATAAGTTGATAGGATTTGGCCAATCTGCATCTGAATGCTGTTTCTCAAATACAGTGACAATAAGAGGTCACTGAAGACTGCCTTGATAATTGTGTTTGAAGAAGCACTGTACTGATGCCAACTGAGCAAGAAGCCCCTGGACTCACCCCGGGGGCCACCCGCCTGAAGGAGGCAGCCATCTTAAAAGGGGTGGTATTCACACACCCATACCTAGGAGAGGGGAATCCAGGAGGGGTTAGATTCCCTTGAATCCTACCTTTTCTTCCATCAGCATAACACTAGCCATCCTCAAGTATATGCATTGCAAAAGGAAAAAAGACTTGTTTGAAGCCAGAATAAATGTTATCAGAGTACAGTGTTTCCATCAATGTGCCTTATGGATAAAAAAAAAAAACCCATATAGTTAGCACCTGAACATACAATTTTATGTAACAAAATGTGGCAATGATTTATTGACTTGTATAGTTAAAAGAAGCTCCGTATCAACTATGTCCGATTTCAATATCTTTGGTGCTCTTCTCTCTATTGGGAACTGAGAAATGAAAATACTCCATTTTAATGCAGTGTGTCCAATAAATAAATCACAGATTTAACCCAATATTTGCCTTGAGATCGCGTTAGGTAGTATCTTATACAACTTTGAAACTAGTGTATGACAGTCTGATTATCATAAATATCAGAATGGGTAACTACATAATGTATAACTTACTACTGGTGCTTATTTTGGTTTAGAAAGTCTGGCAAGCATTGTATGTTAGGCCAGTGTGATTAATCCAGAAACATATCATAAGATTCTGGCCAAAACAGTAAGTGCCCTGAAAGACTGATTGTAGTAATCTCTGGAGTGTTTGACTTTGCTGGAGAGGGCCAAGAGTACCCCAGTGGTGAAGCAGACAGAGGGAGATGCCTGGGTGTGGTGGGGGTCTGAACCACAGCCAGGCTGTTTCTTATCTAAGAGATCACCAAGTGGGAAAGCATTGTGGATGGATTTAAGTCAGCTTTTTTCTCCATTCCCCCTCCCTTGCACACAACAAAGGTCTAAATCCCTTTTCAGGCCAGATTGCCCCATTTCCCTGCATGGGCTAGGCAGATTGGAAACATGTTTGTCATTCAGCTTTTCTTTGGGCTAATCAGGAGACGCCGAGGTGGTGGGATTTCTGCCTTTCATCTACCGAGCCTGCCTCTAAAAGCAGTGGTGAAGAGGCCTCTGGGCTCGCTTGAGAGCTGGGCTGCCTGTCAGCTTTGCAGACAGATATAAAAATATTGTTAACCACGAGCCTAAGCAGAGGGTTTAACAGGGATTTGAATCTAAAATGTGATACTCCACATAGACCAACTTGATTTGGTCCAACAGAGCCGAACTCCTCATTCTGTTCTAACAAAGTGTGGCACATAATGGAAGAGATTTTGATGGGATTTATGACGTCTCTGTTTCAGGCCTGCTGCTGAATAGATCTAAACTGTGAATGAACCTCACTGCTTCCTGAGATGTCATGACAAGAGGCCTCAGCTGACTTGCCTCCTGAGTCAAGGTCTTGTTGGCTGGACAGCTTTCAAGTACACCAAAGTTCCAAGTGTGCGGTGGCAGCTGGGCTGAGCACGCGTGGAGCAGTGATGGTTTCCACATGGAGCCACAGCCAGAATCAGAGGCCACTGTACCATTGTGTGGTTCCTGTGTGTCCTCTAGTGGGAACTTCAGTGGCCTTTTGAACCTAATAATTCTGGAAAATAATTATTTGTAAAGGTAACGGGCACCAATCATAAGGAATTCATAAGGAGTGGTGTTTAGAATCCAAGAGAAACTGGTTTGACTCTTGAGTTCTCCATTCACCAAGGGCCCCGGGCCAGATTACTCTCAACAACTCCATTTCTTCTTCTACAAGATAGGGATATTAATAGCATTTTCTCTTTGGAGTGATTTCAAGGAGAACAGGAGTTGGGGTGTACAAAGGGCTCAGTCTAGCCCCTTGTAAATGCTTGCTGCATACCATCATTGTCAGCTGTGTGCAGTTTCATGGAGGTTAAGGATGGGTGGGGACCTCATTTCAAGTGCATGCTGGCTTATTCAGAGCTGTGCTGTCTGGAAAAGCAATGGCCAGCCTCTATGGTAAACAGAGATGAGGCAATGACATCTGGTTGTATCCACCCATCCAGGAGATCATTGGGAAAGGCCAGTGTTTCAGGCATAAGCAAAATCCAGAAAACAATCCAGTGAACAATCATAAATACCCCACAGGGCTTTGATGAAGTTTAAACCTTGCCAGGCTCATTCAGAACTTTTTGTAAGAAATAAACCATTAGAGATTTGTTTGCGTTACTGAGTATCCTTCCTGGAGCCCATGTTACCCCTGCCTTCCCAACTCTATATTCAGATAGCTGCTGTCCAAATCTGAGCTTTAATTGTCCCAAGACATGGTTTTTAAAAACTTTATATATTGCTACAGCAAAAGAGTATGCTCTCTCTATATGTGCATATATATGTATTTATGTGTATGTATTTATGTATGTGTGTATATGTGTGTGTGTGTGTGTGTGTGTGTGTGTGTGTGTGTGGACTCGACTCCATGGCACCTAGCAACAACAAATATGTATATTGTTGTTGTTAGGTGCCCTTGAGTCAGGTGTGACTCATAAGACACTATGTACAACAGACAAAACACTACCCAACACTGTGCCATGCCTGGCACTATTGTCAGTGCTTCTCTGCTATTCATAGAGTTTTCAATGGCTGATTGTTTCAGGAGTGGGCTGCAAGGTCCTTCTCCCAAGCATATAGCACCTGGTATTCCCATCAAGTACTAACCAGGCCCGACCCTGCTTAGTTCTGATATCTGAGAAGATTGGATACCAGGGTGACATAGCTGTAGTCATAAATGTATACACACATAAAACTTAGCTAGGACTCATATCATTTGGATTTTATATAAATGGTATTATGTTGGATACATTAAGTGTATGACTGGTTTATTTCATGCAACATTATGCCTGTATTTATTCATATTTATATATTTTTATAAGCAAAAACATTTTTACTGAAGTATAAATGTCCATTGCATGAATTTTTCTATTCTCCTCTTGGTAGACATTTAGACTGTTTCCAGTTTTTCCTACTTAAACAGTGGTGCAATAAATACAGAGGGTGTCCAAAAACAAAATGTATACACATCTGGGACAAAAACTTTCCATTTTACTATTTTAAGAATGTGTTGTATGCTTGTCCTGATGTGATAGAAATACAACCCAGAGCATCATATTACCTCAGTTGATAGAGTACTGTGCAACATTCTCTGAGGACCCTGGTTCTGTCCCCAGCACTGCCATAATGGGAGAAGGATATGGCAATCCACTCCTGAAACAATCCTGAAACACTCAGCCATTGAAAACCCGATGAGGGTCACTACAAGGTGCACGCGACTCGACAGCATCCAGCAACCATAACTGTAAGTCAATTCAACTTCGAAAACTAATGCATAGATAACATCTCTTAAAATGCATAAATATTTTTGGTACCCCCAGTATATATCTATGAATGTTCTTCTATGTATATATGGGTGCGTGTCTATGATGTGAGTGTGTGTGTGTGTGTGTGTGTAATTGATAGGTCCTTAAGCATGTACATCTTCATCTTTATTAGATGTTGCCAACTTGATTTTAACGCCAGCGGACTCTGGGTGTTGGAAAGAGCATTTAAAGGGAAGGGGGTGTCTACAAGAACTGGCTCAACTTCCTTTGAGTCTCCAGGAACTGATTTAGGGGGTGATGCTGCTGCTTTCTTATCAGCAGCTATTGAGTGTGGGTTATATTTTTCTCCTCCCTGTGTTAATTAACCCCTCCATCCCCCTCTGGGGTCATGGTGTCTCCCATGTAGACAATAGAATGTGTCTGGAGAAAACCAGATGCTAACTTGGGTCAAAAGGTTGGGAAACAAATAGTCTCCTGTAGTCCTTAAATACCATTCTTCCTGAAGAGCCTCCCACTAAAAGTAAAGCTCCTAAAAATAAAACAGCCAAGTGAAAATGATTCATGAAAGAATTTTGGGTCTCTAGTTCTGCCTGTTCTTTATAACAGGGCACATATATAGAAGGGAATGGGGTAGAGAGGAGTGGATGGGTAACACTGAATCTTAGATGCTCCTTTATAGCCACAATTAGAGCAGAACTTATCATTGTGTTACATGGGAGGCATTGAACACTTTCAAGAAACCTGATGGTGTCATGAAGAGTTAAGGGATATTTGAACGTCTTTTAATAAATATAAGTCCTGACATGACTTTACCTAGTTATGCTAGTAGGAAGCAAATAGTTTTCAGTCCTGTGTAAATTTAATCACAGCAATAGAAAATTAACAGCAAAATAAAGATGTGGACCAGTTGTTCTTGCTATTTTGGGGGGATAATATGTTCCAGCCTATATGATCAAATGGTATATATGCATGTCCATGCTTCACGCATACAATTCCAAAGCCTAATAAAATTATTTTTTATTACTTGCTATTTTAAATCATCAATGTCATTACTTCCCTTCATTATTTTACCTAATTGCGAGCTGACTGTACTAGGAAATGGACTATAGTTAATTTAATAGTCAACTAGTGAGCAAACTGAAGCTGGAAAGGGCAGGCGGTTGGCATTAATTAGAGACTTTTGTTTGGCTTTTAGATTCTTATCTATTTGACCTTGTGTCTTCTGTCATCTGGCTGGAAGTTTTCTTAGTCAAATGAGAGTTCCTGAGCCAGAGGACTCAGAACTCAGCAATAGCTTGGTGTCGCTGCATAAATGAACTGGCATCACGGTGACAATGTAAGGAAGGCACAGCTTGGCCCACAGGTTTTCTCAGGTAGACCTGAACAGAAAGATAATGTCTCATTTCTTTCTTTCCCTATTACAAAACACCTCTCACTTTCAACAAGTTCTTAGGAAACTTGGCTATAATTAGAACACATACTGTAGGTGCAGAGCTGCAATGTTCAATCCCTACACTATTGGTTCACATAAACAGCAGATGCAAAAATTATACTCGAGGCACCTAGTGAGAGCTTATGCATTATCTTGTTCAATCCTTACAAGTATTTTATGATTTAGATACTGTGATCATATAAATAACCAAAAAGTGTAATGACTCAAACAGAATAGAAGTCTTGTAAACATGTTCCTTGATTCTACATGGTTACCCAGGGATTCAGATTGCAGGGTGGCTCCTCCATGTGTGGCTTCCATGATTGTTGTAGTTGTTCCTATTTGCAGGCAGGAGGAAGGGGAAAGAGACAGAGGAGTGCAACTCTGATCTAGAAGTGATATACCTGGCTTCCATTCACATTACCTTCGAGATAACTTATGGTTGTACCTGGTTATGAGAGAGACAAGGAAATACAGTTTAGCAGTGCAACCATATACTCAGCTGTTATTCTACTACTGGAGAAAAAGTGGGGAATGGGATTTAAGCACTATTACTGGTATTTTGGGAGAAAGATCCGGCAACCCACTCCCCAAAATCAATCTGCCATTGAAAACCCTATGAATAGCAGAGAAGCACTGACAATAGTGTTTCACCTATTGTACACAGGATCGCTATGAGTCGGACACTGACTCAATGGCACCTAACAACAACAACAACTGGTATTTTACTTATAGATGCTCAGGCTTATTTGAAATCATAAGCACAGCAGGTCTCTGGGTAACTTGCAGTCTCAACTAATTATCATCTGCATTCTTCTAGCAAGGCAAGTTAGATTTTGCAAATTTAAATAACTAGCCTTCTTTAGTAAGTAGAGGGAATGAAGGAATTTGAGGCTAAAAATTGAATATTTAAACACCATCTATCCTAACTAACAATTAATTTATTGGCTAGTCACTTTAAGTGAGTATCTGCTATGAGATTCTATTTAACTCTGCTGGAAGAATGCGTCAATCAGAAATTTCCCATTATGGGAACAGTGGAGATGAGTCCTGGCGTTTCACATTGTCTGAGTTCAGGAGGCTCAGAACGGCAGGGATTATCATGTCCTTGGAAATGAGGCTTCTGTGGTACAGGTAAAAAAAAAAAAACCCTCAAGATTTTCATGGTTAGAGGATATTAAGTAACAAAGCAAGGTATTACTCTAAGTCATCTCTAATTAGATGCTTCAGTTTAACACACACAAACATATTTTGAGATGAAGCTTAAAAAAATGCTACCTCTTTAAGCATAACTCACCCTTAATGCTTAGATGAAAGGTGATGTGAACTTGATGGACCATTGTCCATCAGCTCAACTATGTAGCGCACAGTGTGACATGTGCAGTTATTTTACTTCCACTTTGATTCAGAGGGATTTGAAGGTGAGGGGCAGTTTGCATGTTACAGAGAAGCAGGAAAAATTTACATGAAAGGTCAATGCTAATTTTATTTAATTAAATGAATGATATTAATTAATTTTGGAACCTCGTGAGTGCTAATTTGTGTAACTCAATATGCATGAGGCCAGACTCTTCACCCTCATTAATTCAAGTGGGGATTGCTCTTCTCGAAACACCACAGTGATCCGGAACCTGATTTTCTCAGTGAGAATACTTACATAAATTATCAATTCCTCCAATCTCCGTCATCTGTAAAATGGGGATCTGAATCATTTTTACTTACAGCTTTTGTCGTGAGGATGAAATAAGATAATTCACATAAAAACATTACATTGTATGTGGTAAGTAGTGACTAAGTATTCAGGATTGTGACTGCTCTCTCTATTGTTGTTGTTAGGTGCCATTGAGGCAGTGTCTGACTCATAGTGACCCTAGGTACAACAGGAGAAATACTATTGTCAGTGCTTCTCTGCTACTCGTAGGGTTTTCAGTGGTGGGTTGATTTTTGGGAGTGGGTTGCTGGGTCCTTCTCCCAAGCCTACAGCACCTGGTGTTCCCAGGCAGTCTCCCATCCAAGTACTAACCAGGGCTGACCCTGCTTAGCTTCCAAGATCTGACAGGATCATCCACCACAGTGCTACGGCTGCAGACACTCTCTATGTAGTTCACCTTAATTACTGGTTGGGATGAGAGTGTGGGTAACTAAATCTGTAAGATTATGAAAGCATAGTACTGTGGGGTAAGGGCTTGTCCTCACTTAACAGATTCATTCAAAGTGTTAATCCAGAACTTTGCTAGAGCCAGCTTCCAAAATCTTGTGATGAACTAAAGACTCAGCTAAAGTCCTTTTTAATCTTTCTAGGCAAAAATACTCAGGCTCCTTTCTGTAGTCCCTGTGCTCTTTGTATGTATCCTTGTGCTTGGCACGTTGTGTCATGGGTGTATATTTGCCAGTTTAGATTCACTGCAAACTTCATTGGTGGCCATTTGATGTGGAATCTTCCAGGTCAAGCACTCTCTTTCCTGGCTCCTGGCACCGTGCCAGGCATATAGTGGGGTCTCCATAAACATTTCTTTCCCGAGTGACTGAAGCTTGGTGGCAGTTGCTGGCACACTAGAAGCCTGGAAGTACACTATATTGTATTTTTCTGGTTTGCCAGTAATCAAGCCATTTCACACTCCATTCTTCATTTGAGAAATATTCCTTCCAGTGTACTTCCCTTGCAGAGATGCTGTGATAATTAATGAGACTCCTCGGAAAGGAGCGATATGCTCCGTCCCTTTGAAGTTTGGTTTTACAAGAAGATCCTTTATATACAAGGCTATAAAAATTCTGTTCTCCTTCCTGCCCTTTTCTTCCTCTAACCCAAAGGTCCAGGAGAGATTGTCTGCACATGAAACTCCCGTTTCCTAAATGCCAGTTTCTCCCATAGTATAACCTTTACAGAGATGCCTGTGGAACAGGGAGGATGAATGATGTACTGTGATGTATGACGGTTTCCTGTCAAACCAGAGACCAGTAAGCAAAGTAAGTACAACAAAATAGGAACTTCCTGGGCTTAGGGCTCAGAGTGTTAAGTTGAGCTGAGAGGCAGAGGAACACCAGGGAGCTGAGACACTAGTATAGGTTGGAAACCTGGGTTGGGGACCAGGGGACAGGGAGGGGGGAGCACCAAGATCTCTTGGGGAGAGCCTGGCATCCTGGAGCTGAAAGAATCTGTGTCATTCTTCTCACCCAGGACTCTGGAAGACGCTTGTTCCTTACAGTCTGGGGAATGGAGAAGACTTGCCATAGGTTGGAACTGCCCTCCTTCCCCCACGCCATGGAAGACTACCAGATGGCCCATGTGCCATTGTTGGGAAGATGGTGGGCAGAGGGAGCCTGGAGCTGAAGTGTGAAGGATACCCTTCTCCAGCTGTTCTTGTGTCCTTTTGTGGGGCCTTCTCCTCCTCTTCCTGGCCCTCAATGCTGATGTTTTCTCCAAGCCATCTTTCTTCTGGCCTAATACTCAACTCATGTCTTACACAGATCATTCTCAAATTGATATCTGAGTTTAAAGGGTAGACTTGGCTTCATAGCTTTATTCCTGAGCCTGGCTCATCATTGAACCTCTGATTATGTTTCTCAGTTGAACAAATTAACCTTGGTGCATACTACTGAGCTGAAATTTTGCAGCATCTTTGTCACTTAAAGATAATATAGGCTGGGTATCTGTAATCCCAGCAATTCAGGAGGCAGAGGTGGGAAGTTTGCAAGTTCAAGGCCAGATGCAGCCTGCATAACTTAACAAGACCCTGTCCCAAGATAAATATAAAAGGGGGTGCAGCTCAGTGGTAGAGTACTTGCAAAGTATGCACAAGACCCTGGGTTCAGACCCCCCAGTACTGGCCTCCCAGTGGAAAAAAATATAGTGTCGCATCTCTGCTTTGCAGATCTGTACAAGATACTTCTGACTGGAGTCTTAGTGGTTTTGTTTAGATGTGATAGACCTATAAAGTATTAAGTTTCACGCTGTAGCTAGCTAGTATACAGAGCTAGTGTACAGAGAGAACCCACAGATCTGTCCTAGAAGAAGTGCAATAAGAGTGCTCCTTGGAAGCAAGGATGGCTAGACTGTGTATTATGTATTTTGGACATGTAGTCAGAAGAGACCAATCCCTGGAGAAGGACATCGTGTTTTAGAGAGTGGCAGGTCAACAAAAGAAAAGGGAAAACCATCCATCAGATGGATTGATATAGTGTCTGCAACAATGGGCTTAAATATAAATAAGATCATGTGCCTGGCACAGAATCAGGGAGTGTTTTGTTTCGCGGTATGTAGGGTTGCTATGAGTTGGACTGGACTCAATGGCACCTAAAAACAACAGTATTCAGAGGACGCCAAAAATGTATATACATTTTAAGAAAGGAAAAGACTGTATCAGAATTGTAATAATCCATACGGATAACAAAATATGAATGCAAGCATTTAACTTTGGCAATTACAAGAGGTGCTCAAAGTGGCTACCATACCAGAAGAAGCAGGACTTGTTGCTGTGTGAGGTCTCCTGGATCTTCCATCATGTACAGCACATTCAAAGTTATCACGAATGCATGCAGTTGTTCACCGTGTTGGAGGGTCTGTTGTGTATTCACATCTCCATTGTCATACTTCCACAACGTTCTTGAATTTCAAATACCATTTCCAAATGGTCTTGCGGTCCTGGAACAACAACTGTGCTTCCGCCATTTTCTTTGACTGTCCTGCCTGTTGCATGGTGGCACTGGCATTCATTTGGTTAACTCTATCTTTTGAGCAAGGTTCTTGCTACACATTGCTACTGTAATTCAATTCAACTTCCAAAAAGTAATACCTAGATAATATCTCTTAAAATGTGATTTTTGGTGCTGCTAGATGCACACATTTTTTGGCACCCCGGTATTTGTCACTTTGCATGGGAAATGTGGGAATAAATATCGGTACTGCAATGTTTTGAATTACCATGATGTAACTCAAAGGTCAGTTAGCTTAACGCCTCCACCCTATAATAGCAGGTTTCTCAGCCCTTCTTCACTGTGTCTGTGGGTTACTTGCAGAAATCCCTAGAGGGTACATTACTTGTGCCCACAAATCAGGCCATCACACTGCCACTACCAAAATTCCTTTCTTCTTTTCTAGTTAATAAACAACAGTAACCATGAAACTCCAGTGCATATTAACAGAGGCAAACAAATAAGCTAATGGGCTGGGGCAAGAGAAGAAATAAGGGAATTGCCACTCATAGGATTTAGGTACCAGTTTTTCCTCCCCAAAATGCTGTTTCAAAATAGTATATATTCTCAAACCTAATCCTTATCCTTTCAACAGATTTAGAAGGCTACAATATCAGATGTAGGATGTGATTCTAAGGTACATGTGATTTTCTAGCTCTCTAAAACTATTAGATTCATGAATATACAGTACTTTGTTTGTGAGGAAATATAGAACCATATTGCTGGAAAAGGAGTTTATTCCTTTCCTAGGAAACATGGGGGAGGGCAGTGGGAACCAAAAGAGTGAAGAAAAAATATAGGTAAGGAAATCCCATTTTAAAAGATACTCTTGTTCTATCACTAAACGAAAAATACACGAGGACCTTCTAATTTTTCACCTGTATTGAACTCACACCTGAACTTGAACCCAATTTTTCATGGGTTTGAAGCCTTAATTTATTTTCCCAGCATAGTCTGCTCTGTACCTCAGACTTTGTGCATCTTCTTTATCTTCTGGATGGAGTTGTGGCTGTATTTGCCCACACATCTGCCTCTTACTTCCGCCCAAGATAAGACTTTGCCAGCTGGGCCCAAATTCCAACCATCCTAACCACCACAAGTCTTCTCAAGTCCTCTTATTGGGACACAGTACTTCCCAATTTTGTACTGGGGATCTGGACAACTCTTTTGAATTAGAATTTTAAATTTGGTGTTTAAATAATATGACATTCTGCAGATGGGTAGTAGTAATGGTTGCACAACCCTGAACTGTGCACTTTAAAGTGGTTAAAATTATACATATGTACATAGAATTATAAACAGAGTTATAAATCTTATGCAAAATCTATATACATTATATATATATATATATATATATATATATATATATATATATGATGGCACAAGGCTAAAATGAGTTAATTCTTTCAATTCAGGAAGTTTGAAATGAAAAGTGTGAACATTTACATATACTTGTCTTTGTTTTTTTTGTTTTTTGTTTTTTTTTGACAGAGTCTTGCTATGTAACCCAGTCTGGCCTCAAATTTGTGATCTTTCTGCCTTTACCTCCCAAGTGCTGGGGTTACAGGTGTGTAGTCCCACACCTAAGGAACTTTTAAAGACTTTTTTTTTCTTGAGTTGCTGAAGTAATGAGAGAAATAGAAAGAAATAGAAAGAGCAATTAAAAAGCCTTTGTAAAATTCTTCAAAAATATTACATGAATTGGCTCAAATTTTATGGTGTATGTTTGGATTTACATAGTTAACTCAGATATTTACCATCATGGATTGAAGTACTTCATCCCCAAGTAGAGGTCTATAGCCTCTAAACAGAGAGAAAAGTTGGGGAAACAAAATAAGGCTTTGTGCATTATTCACAAGGGCTGACTTGTTTTCAAAGGAATTTCAAGAAAGGGGGGAATCTTAAAACTGTGCTTTATGTCCTGTGTAGTGAAGCTTTCTATCACTGAGGTCCCCCTTTTAGCAAATAAAATATAATTCCTGTTCATGTTAGGGAATCTATGAGACAACAGGAATTTCAGATCATTTAGAAAAAAAAAAAAACACACAAGGACCACATGATTCTCAGCTTATTCAAAGGCCTTGTTTCTAGTGGGCCAAATACAAATTCTTCATTTACCACAAACCCCAAAATGTGGGAAGAAGATAGCTGAGTCAACAGGAAATAAAGGAGACAACTCTCAGATTCTGTGCAGAGAATTAAAATGCTACTGTTCCCACATACAAACTTAGACAAGCCCTTGGTTTTAGGAGCTGGAAGCTGCCTACTTTCTTCCCAGCTTGGGTAGAATACCTTTGGGGCTCACTATTAAAGGAGTTTATTTTCAGTGAATAAAGAATAGAAAATACTACTTTGGTACATTAAGTGCACCAACTTCTTGGCATGAAAAGCAACAGTGTTTGGTGTACAGTTCTAGCCTTTTCAGAGAGATGAATTCTAGTCAAATAAATAATAATCTCAACTACCAAGCAAATAAATATCTCATGGCCAAGTTATTCCAAGGCGCTAGAAGCCCTTTAATGACAACCCACTCAAGTATCATTCCCATATCTTTGGGTAGGGTTACAGAATTATTATTCTTATAGATTCAGACACCAAACCACAGAGGTTAAATGATTCACTCAAGGTCAGGGAAGTCTGCTTCTTGCAGGGCAAAGATCTGTACACATGCCTATTTTGTTCCAGGAGAACTTTCTGTGGTGAATTAGTTCCCAGTCTTGGGAGTTAAATTCCATCAGTGTTCTAACATGACCCTTTTCTGAATCAGATTCTTCTTCTGCTGAGATCCAGCTCAATTGCCTTTCAGACACTTTTACAAGATGGCAAAATCTGCCTACTTCCCCAACATGCCTCACTGGATGTATTTTACACTCATCCTTCATTTATTTCCTTAACTTTTTAAAATCATCACAGCATTTCAGTAACATCTCATTAGCAAAGTGTTTGACGGCATCTTTAGGAAACATAGTGACTTTGGGGAAGGGGGAAATAAAAGGCAAAGGAAAAATGACACCCACGTGTTATTGTAATAATGCTCTTAGTTGTGAGATGTGGACAAAGAGAAAAATCCTGCCACATAACCCACCAACAAGCATGTTAAGAAAAAAGCACATTATATTTGGGTAACTTGCCTCACAATTGCATTTAAACCAATGAATAAAGAGGAGAATCAGCTTAGGGGCATTTTCCTTCAAAC
>VMDO01002327.1:22324-122679 GCA_007922755.1 Pedetes capensis
ATAGCGACCCTCTGTACAACAGGGGAAACACTATTGTCAGTGCTTCTCTGCTGTTCATAGGGTTTTCAATGGCAGATTGATTTTTGGGAGGGGGTTGCCAGGTCCTTCTCCCAAGCCTACAGCTTCTGGTGTTCCCAGGCGGTCTCCCATCCAGGTACTAACCAGGCCCGACCCTGCTTAGCTTCCAAGATCTGATGGGCTCGGATGCCACAGGGCTACCGCTGCAGGCTCCTTCAAACCTATGTATTGAATTATTTAAGAGTGAATGCCTAGAATATCATTCAGTGAAACAGAGAGACTCATGCTTCTGCAAAAATTTAGTGCCTAAAAAGCTTGGGTTGGTATCTATGTATGTGAGCTCTGTTGGACCCTAATACTCATTTATTCATGGAACAATTAACTCCTATACTATGCAATACAGATTTACATGGCTTTTGACATTCCAAAGAACAACCGATTGCTAAAATCATTCTGAAAGGAATCTATAATTCTCTATTCCCATCATCCTTTCAAATTTTGGCCACAAATGAGCTTGCTTCTGTTTCTGCTGTGGTAGGAATACCTTCAACCCAGGGCAACATTGTGCCAAAACGTAATAAATTTCTAGACCTGTCATATGCTCTTCCTGTTACTCCTGGCAGTGGGTACATGTTGTCCTCCAAGAGCCAACTACAAGCCCATGTGGGCGGGGCTCATGAGTTTCTTAAGAAGGGATGGAGTATTGATAGCCTCCTTTGAAGACATTAACTCTGCAAAACTTTGAGACCTCAGAAGTTGGGGCACATTTTTTTCCTAATAAGTGTCCAAATAGAATATGTTATGTACTTTGCCATCTTTAGGGTCCAAACTCAGCTTTAGGCAGAATTCTCTCTCAATCTTTCAAAAGAAAGACAAGCCAGCGGGTACAGGCATTGCACCAAACTTCTATAACTTCTCCAGGTTGTGGGCACTGAGACAAGAGAAAGGGACGCACAGACAAAGAGGGACCAGGAGCTGGCAAGACCAGTAGCAAGCTGACTGGACTTTTCCTCCATGTCTATGTAGTCTGGTTTACACTGCCACACAACATTTGAATTGGTTAAAAGAACAATACGCAAATGGAAAAAATTCATAATACTCTCATTTCACTCACTTAAACAAGGTGAGGATATTATGAATGCAAAATTATAGCTCACCAAAGATTTATAAGATGGTGAACCATATCTGATGAATATTTTATTTAAATGTTTTAGTCTATGACCGCTAGAATCTTCCAACTTGATATACTAAACAAAGCAAATAATACTCTGACTTTAAAATGCCAACACTGTGTCAATATTATGACAGTTGAATTCAGAAATACCAGCACAATGACTAAATCATATTTATCAAGTGAATGATTATTCAGAAACAGAAGGGAGAAATGACCTCTCTGATTAAATTAAACATAGTTCATTCAATGGCTGGGCATGAGCAACCCAGGATTAACAAATTCCTATACTAACATTCAGTAATAGAAAAAGTAAATGTAATAGTAAAAGAAAAGTAATTTAGAATTGCAAAATTAGACCAAACATGTTCCTGAGATATTTGCATATTGATAGAGTAATAAGTTTCCTCTTTGGTTGCATTGGTTACCAGTAAAATCCATTTACACTACTTTTTGGGGGGATTTGCAGATGGTATTTGGGGTTATGAGATAGGAGAGGCCAGGTGTGTTGACTCGCACTCTGTCCCCACTGCAGCAGCTGCAGTGGAGGATGTGGTTTTGTTTAGCCCATTGTAGAATCATGTTATTGTGTGGAAGGTGTAACTGGGCATGGTTTCCTGCTTTCAAAATCTTGCCTTGATGATTTTCCACCAAAGAAATTGGGGAGGTGGGCAAGGAGAGGGAAGAAAGAAGGTAGTCCTTATGAGAGAGAAGACCATAGGATGTTGTAGCATGTCTATAGCATCTAAAGAAACCTGTAGAAACTAATTTCATAGTGACCTGAAGTGTGCCTGTGGTGGTAACCTCCCTTTGTAGTTGTTGTTAGGTGCCATCTAGTTGGGTCTGACTCATAGTGACCCTGAGAGGGTTTTCTATGGCTATTTTGGGATTGCCTCCAGAGTGGATTGCCACATCCTTCTCCTGCAACCTCCTTTTATTTCCGGCAGGAGTAAATTCAGGAGTAAATTCTGCTCCATTGGTCTATCAAAGGATGTAGGTTTCAAGGAATGATAGGAAGAGAGAGGTCTCTTTTACTTTTCCTCCCATATTCTCTGCTCAAGTGGCATGATATCAGAATGAAAGAGAGAAAGGTAGAGTGCTGCTCCGAACTCTCTGAGCACCCAGGTTCAATCCCCAGCACCACAAAAATGGGAGAAGGACGTGGCAATCCACTCTCAAAGTAATCCCAAAACATTCAGCCAATGAAAACCCTACGAATGGTCACTATGAGGCTATGAGGCAGACTCGACTGGACGGCATCTAACAACAACAAACAACAGTACCTGGAGGAGGCTTCAATTCTGGAAGTGGCCCTCCCCGATCCCCTCCCTTGCACGCCCTTTGTCCAGTCTGGGATGAGGGGTGCACTGCCTGGCATAACATGATCCCCGACACAGCTCCAGCCCTCTCTTTTGCCTTCCTTAAATCCTGCCAAAGGCCTCCTCAGAAGGCCAGGGAAGGAGCCGGATGCACAAGATGCTGCCAAGCTAAGGCCTCAGTTCTGCCCTGGACTAGGCTAGTTTCAGTTCAAGCCATGGAAACGTAGAGTTGCCAAATGTGCCCTGACTCCAAACCCCTCCAGCCTGCCCCTTGTTGACTTTCGCTGCTCAGTCACCCCTTTGTTCACTTCCTATATTTTCACTCAGATGTGGTTTAGAGTTTTCTTTCCAAGGCGTATTTTGCATGGAAGAATGCTTTCAGTGAGTTGAGGCCCTAATTGCCAAATAATGGTTGCCAAAACATGTTATTTTGGCTCAGGATGGTACAAAGCAGCAGGCGTTTTCCCTTCGTGAACAAAACAAAACAAAACAAAAAAAAAAAAAAAAAATCCTTCCTTAGCAGCCCAAAGGCCATTTGCAAGCTCACGGGACTGAGGCCTCCGCTGTCCTTCTTTGGCTGCATCTCTAGTAGTCTCTCCACAGTCCAGTCCTGGCGTCAGGGGATGCACCGAGGCGGGGTGTCTCTGCGCCCCGCCCCGGCTGCAGGTTCTGGGCTGCACAAAGCCACGGAGACTTGCGCCCACCCAGCTCCGCCTAGGGCTGCCCATGCTACCCCAGGAGCGCGCTGGGAAGTGTCTGCCAGCTAACTGCAAACACAAGCCGCCCAGTGAGCGCAGGAATTCCAAATGCAGACAGATCTGGGGCCCTGGGGGAAGCTGGATGGAACTGATCAGTAGGAGAGATATATCACTGCTAATTAAGTCCTGATCCCCTGGCTCCACTTGAAACAAATCAGGGAGGGATCAAGTTTTGAGAGCAGGTGCTAACTGGTTGCAAAGGAGGAGCCCATCACTTCAGGAAGAGGGTTTTGCATGTTGCTCGGGGAGGAGACAGCCCAGGGAGCCCAAGGCTTTTCTGAGAAAATTCATTACCGGACAGAGCCACGAACTCCTATTTTGTCTGAGGACATAAAGGAGCCTGTGAAAATCAACCCCCAAACAAAAAGCACAAACCCTACTGCTGTAACAAAGAACCATGTGCCGGTCCTACGCTTCGCCCTTGATAGCTGATTTACTTTCTTCTCAGATGGACAATGGAGCTAATTTAGAGGCGAGTAAACACTTTCCTGGAGATGCTGGGGGCACTTTCGTGAGGACACAGACAATATGGGATTTGTTATGGCTCAGATGCCGGTCCAGAGTGGCCCCCACAACCACCCACCTTGCTGCTTTCCCAGACTGCTTAAGAAGAAACTATTCTGAGTACCCGTGTGTAAATAAACTTAATAGCAAATACTTACTTGAAGGAGGAAAGTGTGAGGGCACAGAGCGTTGTGTGTGCTAGTGAAGAGGGTCCATCTGGTTGTTCAGGATCTGCATGAACTTCCTACGTGTGTGGGAATTTTTTTCAATTTCGCAAAATTTACCTTTACACTAGAAATGATTGCTTTCCATAATGTGGATTGCTTTCCTAATATGGATGGGGCACCTCTATCAGACTTGCAGCTGTAACCCTGTGGCAAACAATCCTGTCAGATCTCCGAAGCTAGGCAGGATCAGGCCTGGTTAGTACTTGGATGGGAGACCTCCTGGGAACACCAGGTGCTGTGGGCTTGGGAGAAGGACCCAGCAACCCACTCCCAAAAATCAATCCGCCATTGACAACCCAATGAACAACAGAGAAGCACTGACAACAGTGTTTCACCTGTTGTAAGTAGAGTCGCTATGAGTCAGATACCAACTCCATGGCATCTTACAATGACAACAACCTCTATCAGCAGGGAGCTCTGCCAAGTGTTTTATCTGCCTTGTGTTATTTACTGTTTTTTTTTTTTTTTCAGTGCTGGGGGTGGAACCCAGGGCCTCGCTCTTGCATGCTCTGCAAGTGCTGGACCACTGAGCTGCACCTCCAGCCCACGTTTTTACTTTTTGAGACAGGGTCTCGCTAAGTGACGCAGACTGCCTGTTTTCGAACTTGCGATCCTCCTGCCTCCGCCTCCCAAGCCACTGGGATTACAGGCGTGCGTACAGGGCCGGCTGTCATTTACTCTTTATACTTCCCCTGCAAAGGAGGTGTGGCTACAGACGTTAAATCCAGTGACCAGCCAAAGATCTGAATGCCACCAGAGTCCCTCTTTTTAAAACCAATGCTACCCTGACTCCCCTGATCCTGCTCAGAAAAGGCAAACTATTTTGCACACTGTAAATGCCCAGCAAATACACTCAATGAATGAATGAAGGGATAAGTCTTAGGTGATACTAAGGACTATCCTACAGTCATCTGGGAAATTGTTCTAATGGATACTAAGTCTAACATTCTGGAGATCTATTTTGGGGACAATATTTGTACTGAATAAGAAAAAAATATTCTGAGGGTCCTCCTTTGATCTGTGTGAAGAATCTTCTTAATCCTGACAGTGCTGGACCTACATTTGGCACATTTTATGAACCTACAGGCAAGTTGGCTGAAGTTGCTGGCAGTGACTCCAGAAATCATTATCAATATAATTTCCTTTTTCTTATGACATGTAATCCTTTCCCTCTCCTCGCACCCCAATCTTCTGACTACTCTTGATATTGGGAGCCTACTGCTTTGACTCAAGTACCTAAACTCTGAGCTCAGGCTTTCTTTGGAATGTTTCTTGTGTTTATTGCACTGTTTATTAGTTTTATAGCAATAGTGCTAAGTGCTTCCTTGGTGTCTGTCTTTAGGGTGTGCATATCATTCAGCCTTAAACAAAGAGTAGTTTGGATACCCACTAGCACCTGAACTGACTTGAAAGAGAATTGAGAGCTAAATGCTTATAAAGCAGAGATGCTTATGAAGAGCATTGTTCCATGAATGTTTATGAAAAGAGAAAATGAAATGAGACAGGGTTGAGCTGAGTAGTGAACTCACAGTATTGCAAAGGCTAAGGGAAAGTTTTAGTGGCTGAATTTAGCTCTGTCGGAGGCATTGGCCCGGATTCAACTGTCCTTGTGGTTCATCCTGAAAAGCTGATGAATTAATTTAGCTCAATTGGTACAGTGCTGCTCTGCAGTCTCCAAGGTCCCTAGTTTGATTCCCAGCACCGCAAAAATGGGAGAAGGACGTGGCAACCCACTCCCAAGGCAATCCCGAAAGAATCTGCCATTGAAAACCCTATGAGGGTTGCTATGAGTCAGATACAACTCGACGGCACCTAACCTAACATAATGAAGAAACAGCTGGGATTTAGCTCAGTTGGTAGAATGCTGCTCTGCAGTCTCTGAGGTCCTGAGTTTGATTCCCAGCACCGCAAAAATGGGAGAAGGATGTGGCAATCCATTCCTGAGGCAATCCCGAAACAGTCAGCCATTGAAAACCCTATGAGGCTCGCTATGAGTTGGAGATGACTTGACAGCAGCTAACAACAACATCATGAAGAAACAGTATTGTCAGTCCCTGCATTTTTGCCAGAAGCTTTCCCTGAAGGATACAACACACGTGGAGGGTGAGGATCCAAGCAAGTGCTAGATCTGTTTCCTCCTACCCTCAGCTCTATCAATCATTTTCTGGGGTATGATTTTGCTGTCCAGCTTGCTCAACTGTCCATTAAACTGTCCTTGGCCAAGTGGATTCTTGTCCGTGCAGATAGATTTCCTCCACTCTTTAGAATTTTGACCTTCAAAGTCTGCCTGAGGAATGTAAGAGAATGGCACATTTTACAAAACTGATGTAAGATTTGTTTAGAATTTCAGAAAAAAAAAATGGGAGAGGGGTGAGCATTGCATTTTTACAAGAAGCCCATTCAACAACACAGGATATGACTAAAATAAAACAGGATTGGGTGGGATACATGTTTGGGTTCTCAGGGGGGCTGAAATCAAAGAGGTATACAAACTATTCTGCATAAATCCTTGCCATCTGCTTTGATAAATGAGATTATGGGCTTGAAAGGTCAGTTACATATTCTCAAGGAGAAATGCCAGGTTCTCATTAATGTTAGTACTTGATGGGATCTTAAAATAGTCCTGAGTGAGCTAATCACATTGATGACCACATACAGTAGTAGGGTAAGAGCTTATCAATTTTATTACCTCCTATGGACAAGTATTTGCTTCAGGAGACACACCCACTCCCTCCAGAACAGTCTATTGTAAACAACTGCCTCCCTTTTACAAGAGCTGGAATCCTCATGATGGTTGGGGACACTGAAACCAAAGGCTAAACAGCCTATTTGAATCTTGTCTTTCAGCCAGGAAAACTC
The DNA here is from genome assembly GCA_007922755.1 of Pedetes capensis. Taxonomy (NCBI): domain Eukaryota; kingdom Metazoa; phylum Chordata; class Mammalia; order Rodentia; family Pedetidae; genus Pedetes; species Pedetes capensis. The sequence continues at coordinate 29,181 of VMDO01002327.1, forward strand.
ACCAATTGATTTCCCCTCCTTTTTCTTTCTCACTGAGAGAAATGTGCTGTTCATCCTTCCCAGCGCTATTGTTGGAAATGACAAATGGGGGGGTCTTTTTAGAATTTCCCAGGTGATTCCAGCAGACAAGTGTCCTTCCTCCATTTTTAGCTGCCTTTCTGCAACAAGGGACGTTACTTCCAAGTTTTAGATTACTGAGAGAAAGAGGTGTGAGTCACTTCTGATATTTTTGCCAGCAGGATTTCAACCTATAAGACTTAAGCCTGCCTTCTTGGACACCTGATGGAAATGTAATGAGTCTCTATGACCAATTGCCTTACTTACAGCCGAGTATACTCCAGGTTGGTATCATTTCTCTTAATCTGTGCAGTTGTATGAGGTATTTACTTTTCATTATCTGTACTTGGTTCTTTTAATAGAGATAAATGCATTAAAAGGGTGAACTGATCAAAATGGAGAGGAGAGGTAGTATCCTTTTCTCTCATTTACACATGCATATAGGTGTCTGTGCCTTAGTTATATTAATGCCCATTTACAGAGTTACATTTTGGAATTATTTAGGACATTTAACATCATTCTTATTGTCAAAACTGACTTAGTCTCATCAGATTAAAACAATTTGGACCTAAAGAAGAATACTCTGTGTTCCAGCCAGCTTTTAATATTAGGAAGCCCTCATTGATTGAGATGCCACTTCTGAAAGATGTTTGGCTTATTAATCATGCTGAAATTGTATCAAAGGAAACATTGTTTTTGCACTATTGTAAGCCTCGTGTCACATTGTTCTCACACTTTTAGAGTCATACAAGTCTCCATTATGTCATCCTGACTGTTTGAAATCACACTATGTGGCAGGTCTAAGAAGCAATAAGCCCTTTCTTCACTCAGAACCTTTTGTTGTTGTTGTTGTTAGGTGCTGTTGAGTCAGTATCTGACTCACAGCGACCCTACTTACAACAGGAGAAACACTATTGTCAGTGCTCCTCTGCTGTTCATAGGGTTTTCAATGGCGGATTGATTTTTGGGAGTGGGTTGTCAGGTCTGTCTCCCAAGCCTACAGCACCTGGTGTTCCCAGGCGGTCTCCCATCCAAGTACTAACCAGGCCTGACCCTGCTTAGCTTTGGAGATCTGACAGGATCGGATGCCACAGGGCTATGGTTGCAGGCATTAGAACCATGTAAATAAGTAAGTATAATAAAATGTGGTGAATATCTTTGCAGATGTAAATGCAAGGGTAGGAGGGCCCAATAGAACAGAGGGTCAGCCTTACCAAGGTGGAGCAAAGTTTGCAGGTGGTAAAGCTTGAACTGAGCTTTAGAAGAATGTGTAAATGTTCATTGGTGAAGAGACAAGGAACAGCTTTGCAGTGAGCCAGAACTGGAGCAAGGATCCTTGAAACTTCCACTTATGGACTATGTGACTTTGGGGGAGCCATTTGTCTACCAACCTTCCTACCCTGGCATCCAATCCCATCTGATCTCAGAAGCTCAGCAGTGTCGGGCCTGGTTAGTACTTGGATGAAAGACCACCTGGGAATACTGGGTGCTGTAGGCTTGGGAGGAGGGCCTGGCAGCCCACTCCCGAAACAATCCACCATTGAAAACCCTATGAATAGAAGAGAAGCACTGACAATAGTGCCAGGCATGGCACAGTGTCAGGGAGCATTTCATTCTGTACATAGGATCGCTATGAGTCTACCCCAACTCGATGGCACCTAAGAACAACACTAGATGAGCCAAGTTGTCTTACCTGTGAGCCATAATAATACCTGCCTTGCAAAATTGTTAGAAAGAGTATATGTGAGAATATAGATGAAAGTGCCTTGACAACTGGAAAATACTCCTCAGATGTAATATATTCTATAGCATCCAGGATTTTTCTAGCTTCAAAAAGAACTTACTTGGCCATGGGAGACTGATTAATTGATGCGTGTGTGTGTGTGTGCGTGTATGTGTGTGTGTGTGTGTGTGTGTGTGTGTGTGTGTGTGTGTGAGTTCTCATAAAATGGAACTGTGGGTATATTTGCTCACTTAGATTAAATTATTATCACAAGCAGAACCAAAACCGTATTATTCTTTGAACAGTAGGATTTAGTATCTCGCTCATTTCAGAGGCCGAGGCAAGTGTTCATGCTCAGTGAGTCCAGAAAGTTAAGGAAAGAGGCCTGCAGTAAACGTCCAGCAGGCTTTCCCTTCACGGTGGCTGTTTGTGTCCAGGACATGGGCACTCGTTTATGCTTCAGGTAGCCTGTGGACAGAATCATAATGAACAAATCACATTCACAAATATGTAAAGTAGAATACCAGCTCCTCTTTTACAAAAAAGCAGTCATGTGTATTTGTTTTAGAAAAGACAAAAACTATTTAAAATTCCACAACAGAGAGTGCCTTTTCTCCCCATTGTGTCTGTGATGGCACTACATGAGGTTCAAAAAATGGATGCCAAGAGGAAGAGACTGACAGGTGGAGAACGAAGGGACAGGCTGTCTGCACCCTTGTGTTTTGGTGTGATGAAACTGTTTCCCTGACTGTCATGGTTTCTCTTAAGACCGATTTCTCTTTGTTTGTTATCTTTGTCTCCAAGCAGCCTTGGCCGCCAAGGGCTTTAATGGCAAGAAAAGATCATGTCTTTCTTTCCCTATGTGATAAAAACACCAGATGAGCATGAATCCCAAGGATATCAACAATTTAAAACATTACTAGATAGTTAGATCTAAGACAAAGGTGCCAGGTGTGGAGGGTCACAGTTTGTAATCTCAACTACTCAGGAGGCAGAGGCAGCCTGAGTAACTTAGCAAGACCCTGACTCAAAATAAAAAATAAAAAAGGGGCTGGAGGTGCAGCTCAGTGGTAGAGCTTTTGCAAAGTACGTGTGAGGCCTTGGGTTCAACCCCCAAGGCCCAGGGAGGGAAAAGAAAGATGTAAGACAAAGGAAATTGTTAGAGTATTTAAAAAATCTATTTACATTTTAGCCATTTGATAGATCTACTACTTTTAGAACACACTATCTTTGACAGAGATCCCAGCTTCTTATATTACTCAACACCTCATGCCATATTGAGAGTAGAAAAAGAAGACAAAAATACAACTTGTAGAAGGAAGGGGAAAACCCACAAAGAAGCCAACCTGACATTTATCAGTGTGCGCTCTTTTGTTTTGGTGACATAACACACCATGTCAGTTCCTGGCATGCTTATTTTCTGGCTTGCCTGAAGTAATAACAATGCCAGGTACTAGAAATACAGAAGCTATAAATGGTAACTGATAATATTATGCATATTTTTAATGACTTGAAAGAATGTTTTTAGAAAACTCCCTTGGAGGCTCCAGTTTTGGTTCTGTAAATCAAAGAATGATAAGATTAAGATGGGTAGATCTATGCTGTCTTGGGCTGAGGCACCTCCAGCATCTCCCAAAGGTTCTGGCGAAGTGCTAGGCAATCTCTGGCCCTGTCTCTGAAAGAGAAGTTTGGGGAAGCCCCAGAAGAGAGGAAAGGGCGGGACCAGTCCTGAACTGTGGTCAGCATTCGGCTGCTGCTGGCTTTGGCCTCCACTGGCTGGCTCTGTCTGGAGGCTGTTCTGCACTATGGGCTGGAGTGAACCCAGATCTGGAATGTAATTGTTGACCCCTGACTAGATGTGAAGATGAGAAGTAATCCACAGAATGTCTACCTTGAGTACCACATCTAAGAGCCTGATACAAACTTGCTAGTGGTGGCCTTACTGTCTTCACTTAAGCATTGCATTGGGGTTTCTCCACATTTCACAAATATGTATTTCCTTAGTAAACTTTTTGATGTGGAGAGCCTTCTGAAAGCATTTGAAAGCCCAAATCTCTGTTTTGAAAGTTAGTGGGAAGTATCAAAAAATTCTGGTCTTGACCAAAGAAACCTCTGATTTTCTTGACATTTCTAGCCTAAATGTCACCTTTGATTAAGTTAAGATAGTAGATTGTGTTGGGGAAGGCTTCCAACCAACTGACATCCTGCTTCAACGCACTTACCTCTGACATCAGTGATCCTCAATAATTTCTCTTTTTAAAAGCATCATTAAGGTAACACTCTTCTTTCTTATCCTCCTTCCTACTTGTGTTACAAAGGAAAAATCAACTATTTGGATTTGCCAGGGTTTGGATTTTTGAAGTTTCCATTAGCCAATAGGATGGAAAATCTAGAAATGTTAAACACAACTAAAATTCCCATCAAAGAAGGCCATTTTAGTTTTTTTACTTTAGTATGTGAAGTAAATTTGAATATCTTGACACTAAATTCTACTAACATGCTTTGAAGAGAGTATAGACATTCTCAACTAGAACAAGGTGGAGGATTACATTACTTATATTTGAGAAAATCAGACAAATTTCCTATTCAAGCCGAGCGCAGTGGCACATGTCTATAATCCCAGCAGCTTGGGAGGCAGAGGCAGGAGGATCACAAATTTGAGACCACAGGCAGTCTGCATAACTTAGTGAGACCCTGTCTCAAAAAGTAAAAAAATGGGCTGGGGGTGCAGCTCAGTGGTCCAGCACTTGCAGAGCATGCAAGAGTGAGGCCTTGGGTTCAACTCCCAGTACCGCAAAAAAAAAAAAAAAAAAAAAAAAAAAAAAATCCTATTCAGCAATGCAGGAAGGCCTTACTCTCCATAAAATTTATTCAGAATTGAAAATATTGTAGCATTTGAAATATCAAAGTTTATAACTCTCAATGGCCTGCAGAGGGACAATCTGGTTGAGAATATTCTGACCTGGTTCTTTCTCTTTTTCTCCAGCTTATCTTCTTGTTGTTTCTATACAGGTCAACTGAAAATTGATGAAATCCTCCCTCAAGTTGCTTTGCTGCATAGGAGCAATTCGGGGGAAAATATGGGTGAGTCCAAGCTTAGAAACTGGTGATTTAAATAAAAATGTTTATCTTCCTGAGCTCATTGTGTAAAATCAGGATTGCTACCAAACCTGTCCTGCCTTTTAAGACCCTGGAAGAGCCCCCTCTCTGTGAAGGCATTCCCTACCATGCTGGACAGGGTAGAAATCCCACCCATAGGCGCCTTTGCTAGGAAATCCCTCAGCTTGTCTCTTCCCTTTTTGCTTTATTGTATTATTATTCCGATTTGTGCTTCATCTTCTCAACTAAATATCAAGTTTCTTCAGGTTAGGGCCTATTTTAAATCTGTCTTCTCCCCTTCTGTATTTATCACAGCCTCAAGAGACTCATGAAATTCTCCCTAACCTCTTGCTTTTCTTGTTTTCATGGTACTGGCGGTTGAACCCAAGGCCTCACACTTGCATGCTTTGCAAGTGCTGGACCACTGAGCTGCATCCCCAGCCCGTTTTTTTACTTCTTGATATAGGGTCTTGCTGAATTACACAGACTGCCTCTAGTCTCGAACTTGCAATCCTCCTCCCCCTGCCTCCTGAGCTGCTGGGATTACAGGCATGCTTTTTTTTTTTTTTTTTAAATCCCCATTTCCCCCTCCCCTCCATATGGTGGAGCTGAACCCAGGGCCTCACACATACTTTGCAAGCAACCTACCACTGGGCTGCACTCTCAGCCTCTTTTTTATTTTTTATCTTAAGACCAGATTTTACTAAATTACACAGGCTGCCTCTGGTTTTGAACTTGAGATCTTCCTGCTTCCACCTCCTGAGTCCCTGGGATTACAGGCATGCGTCACCACGACTGGCTTAATCCCCACTTTCATACCTGACAATTTGCCTTTTAATGAAAGGGCATTGCTTCTTATTTTCTTAAATAGCAATGGGACAATTCCAAAAAAATATGAGGATCAGCAATTAAAAAGCAGCTGTAATCTTATGCCCAAATAATATTTGCTATTATTATTGGGCATATTTCCGAACAGTGACATTTTTTTTACATGTGTGCATGTATGCACTATTTGGGGGGCATTCTGGTTGATTGCTTGCAAATATATTACCTGTTTTCTATGCTGCTTTTTTTTCTTTTAACAATTATAGTTAACATTTTCCCCATGTCTGAAGTCATCTTGGGTTATATTGTATTCTATGATATGAATACATCATAACTTTATTAATTAATTAGGTATGCTTTTAAGTTGCAGAGCCAACTCAATTGAAGTAGAACAAGAAAGGGGGATATTTGTTACAAGGTAAGAGAAAACATGATGTGGATTAGTATAATCCCAAGTATAGAATGGTGTAAGTGTCAAAAGCAGAGTAACTATATAGAATAGTAAGGAGAGATTGTCTCTGGCTAGGACCATAAAGCTTCAAAAGGGAGATGATATTTGATCTGGGCATAAAGGAGATGTTAAAGTGATAATGACTTAAATATTTCAATTGCCCACCATCTATATTATAGTAATCATTTTACCTGGATTGTTTCACTTATTTTTCAAAACCTTTGCTCTTTCACTTAACAATTACAATGTAATATTTTCCTCATGTTCATTGTTTAAGACATTTTTAGTTATATAATATTCCACCATAAGAATACATCAAAGTCAGTTTATTAGGTGGGCACTCATGCATATAATCCCAGTGATTTGGGAGGCTGAGGCAGGAAGACTGTGAGTTTGAGGTGAGAGGCCACCTGTGCAAATTAACGAGTCAAAATAAAAAATGAGAAAAGGGGCTATGGATGTAGCTCAGTGTTAGAGGACTTGCCTAATATGGGTGAGGTTCTGGGTTCAACCCCTCAATACTGAAAAAAATATTAATTGCCTTCTTTTAAATTGCAGAACTAATGCAACCTGAGGCAAAACAAAGTTATTACCTTTATTAAATTTTCATTCCCCTTCTACAGATGAGAAAACTGAGGTTCAGAGAGGTTATGTAATCTTGCTTATGTTCACTCAGGACGTTGACATGCAAAGAGGAGGAATGGAAGCTGAGTTGTGTGGTGAGAACAGGAGATAATTTATCAACATGAGTGGCCTCACTAAAAACATCTCTAGCCACATGGGTCTACACAGTGTCACAGTGAGTCTGTTTCTTGGGGTACATTTCATTAGGACCTGCCAGGTGAAGAAGACAGGAAATAACTACCTTTCACTGTGGCTCTTTAATGTGGTTCCTTAAACAGCCATCTGTGCTACTCATTGCAAGGAACTGAGGGTTTCAAGTCATCTCTTGAATCTTCTGTGTGACAGTTTCTCCCATAACGGCTCCTCAGTTGAAGATCAAAGGCCACCAGCCATTTTAACGGAGCTAACGTTGAATAAATGATTTCTGCAAAAGTAGGTAATGGAGGGGACACCAGAGGAATACACACACACACACAAAAGAAAAAAAGAAATCTTAGCTCATTTTCAAGTCTTAAAATGTAATATATAATCTGTTTTAAAAAGTAAGAGTCCTGGTCAACCTAACATACTCTGATGAGGTGGTTCTCCCTGTCTGTCTGAGCCAGAAGCATAGTTTTGGACTTTGCAGATGCCACCCTTCTAGGCTCCCTCTTGTCTCCTTGCATCATCACTCACAATGCATATGAGAAAGACCCCATTTCTCAATTTCCACCACTCACTTGTTGCACGTCGGGAGCCACCAACCGGAGGCCGCAGCTCTGGGGTGTGGAAGGCTGCAGTGGGGCTGGCTTTGAAGTCTCTCATTGCACCAGGCAGGCCCTAAGCAAGCCCATTCGTTGCATGCAGCTGTCACTGTGTAAGCCGGCGGGGCGTTTGAAGACGTCGCCCCCACCCCCTGCCCTGGTGAGAGGAGCCAGAATAGAACAGAGTGTGGTGTTCCCATGGGATCCTCGGAGCACCTGATAAGATGGGAGTCTGCACCTTCTCCTCTGGTGGCAGCAGGCTGGGGGAGGGGCCTGGAGGTGGGGCAGGTGGCCATATCTCCTCTTTGCAAATGTCAAACCCAGGTGGCTGCAAGGCCAGTGCATGACTCTTGATGACAAAATATAGTTTTCAGCAGGTAGAGAAGGAGGTGACAGCAGCAGGGCAGAGGAAGAACGAGGCTTGGTGTTCCCAGAGGGTCTGTCACACAGGCCTTTCTTTCCTTGCAGTTTCTCCCACTGTTTCCCCTGTGAGCATGGTTGAGACCTCCCCCCATCCTCCACGGCTGCCGCACATATGTTCTAAAGCAGGGTGAGATAATGCCATGGCCGTTGAGGCCCTCCGCATTGCTGCGGTTTGTGATTTCCTCCCTATGTCTTTATCACTTGACAAGTGCCTTGGTTTGTTTTACCCCTGCCGTGGGAGCTGGGACACATTTCTGCCACCTCTTCTTCTCCACTTCCAGGCCTCCTTGCTCAAAATAAAACACTTTCAAAATAAAGCAGCTGCCCAGGGGACTTGCTGTGGCCCAGACCTCCCAGGCATTGGGTCCAATGTGCCCACCTCCTGGGCCGATTTCTTGGATGCTGCAAATCCCACACATGGAGAACTGGCCCTTGGCTTCTGGAGAGCAAGTGCTGGTACAAAACCAAGTCCCGGGGCCAGGCGCAGGCCAGACGCAGGCCAAACGCTTGAGGACCCACGTTTTCTTTCCCTGCCCAGCTGTCCTGCCAAGCACAAATTGCTGTTTTACAAACAAAAATGCTGACCGTAAGAGAGCTCGGCTAAGCTGAGTTACAAATTGCTGTCAGGCCTGGGTGGGGAGCTGGCAGGCTGCACCGGAGCCTCAGGTTGTTTGCTGCTGGCTGGGAAGGAAGCGTCCTATTATTTGCTGGAGGGTCTGTGGAGGAATTCCTGGTATGAGACTTGTCTGTCTCTCAGCATCTGCAGACACCATGTGGCTGGCCCCTTGGTGGCCTGGGAGATTACAGAAAGGGCTGGAGAGATAGAAGTCTTTGTGAAAGATAAACATCTTCCTTCTGCCACCAAAGCAGTAGCAATTGTGGTTCCAGGGTGGGAGGTTTCCAAACAAAAATAGGCTGATGCTGTTGGCGTTGCGTCGCCTCCAATGAGAGGCCACTGGCTCTCAGTAGAGGCCGATTTTCTAGCTTGTGGATTACCCTAGACTTTTATTTTCTTCCTCCCTACTCTGGGAGAATCAATAAAAGGAAACAAAGTTCAAACTAGATGATTTTTCTATGCATAAGCACTTTATAGGAAAGGTTTGGTTACAGAGAGGATTCATGCGACTGACTGGAATGACCTTTTCAGACTCTGTGTGCCTCTAAGTGGCTTCACCCTCTTGGAGAGAAATCTGGGAGCAGTAAAAAGCCTGGGCCAAGCAGGCCACAGGTCTCCCCACTCCTGTCAGCCTCAGCCCCAGGGAGGCCAAGAGTAGGATTAGCATCATTCCTGTCTTGAAGGGATTTTTGGTCCTCAGAAGGCTGCAGTGTTCCTTCTCCAAGCTCTGGGCAGCCTGGGGGACAGGTGGGACCCTCCTGCCACAAAGCCTGTTACAGATGTCATGGAAGCAATCCCCAGAGTTAAGACATACTTGGAGGATTAGGAGCACCTGGGTGAATAATTGTCTGGGCATGTTGATCCCAATCTTCATAAGAGGTCAAGGTGGCTGCGAGGTGTTTTCTTGGGAACAATCATGTGAGGACTGTGTGGCACCTCGGGACTCATACCCTTGAGTGTGGGGTGCCTCAGCCATCTCCACTCCAGATCTCTCACACACACTTCAGTTTCATTTGTGATGTTGGAACTGGCCCTGAAGAGCTCAGAGTAGGCAAAGCTGGGGTTTGAGTCCTACATTTTTGACTTAATGGCTGCTGTTTATCCTTTTGGAGTTGTGGTTGTCTGATCTCTCAAACTGAGACAATTACATTTATCATAGCCAGCTAGTCAGATGAATTAGATAAAGCTTGTGAGGTGTCTAGTACTGGGCCAGACATATAATAATCAACCAATGAATACCATCTATTCCTTTTTGGCCCCTATTCTCCCATGTCTAAGATCAATTAAGAAAAGGCAATGAAGCTGTGATCCCAGTGACTTGGAAGGTGAAAGTAGGAGGATTGTGAGTTTGAGGTCAGAGGCAGCCCTCATAACTCAGCAAGACCCTGTCTCAAATAATAAAAAGTAGGCTGGGAGTGCAGTCCAGTGGCCAGTGGTAGAGCATTTGCAAAGTATAAGTGAGGCCCTGAGTAGTTCAACAAGTACCCAAGTACCTAAATAAATAAATAAATAAATAGGAAGGAAGAAAGAAAGGAAGGAAGACAAGGCAATGAAATATCCCTTTCTGTTAATTATTGGAGACATAAATCTGGAGGTGAAGTTGAAACAGAAGGTCAGTTTGAGAGGAGAGGAATGGATGATATGCCTAAAGCCACTCACTAACCTGGGTCTGACATCCAGCAGGGACTGGACCAGCGACTTGATGGCCCCTCACATGAGGGTGGTTTTTGTTAGTCCCACTGGGCTGGATAATTTGAAGAAAGCTCAGAGTACGCTGCCATGTTGTCACTTGGGTGGGTGGATATAAGATGAACCAGAAACTAAACCCCTTGAGAAATGGGGTGTGAGGCATGACTTCTTCATGGGAGAAAAGGGTAGGAACCTCGTTATTGGGGAATTTGTAATTGCTTAAGGCAGAGCAATTCTGACCTTATGACCTAGGACTTCCAAACTAAAACCCACACATACAGGCGCAAGTATGAAGTGAGGGTGGTAGAATTTTAACCATAATATAGGAGGAAAAAAAAAGGATTGCAGATAATCCTTGACTTGGTACAAGTCAGTAGTGTGATGTGGTTATGCATCCTGGATAGTGTTAAGGAATGCACCAAATCTGGATCTAGAAAGAGGACGCTTTGTAAGCATGTGTGGGGACAGACGCACATGGGGATAAGTGGGCCACCTAGAAAAGCATTGAAGGAACTGGGGAGGTTTAACCTAAAAACAAAAAGCAGCAGTAAGAGTTTCATAATTATCTATAAATATGTGGAAGAAGGTGTAGCAGGTGAGACTGGTGGGTACAATGGAAACAGAATGTTGCCAACTCAGTCAAAATAGGAATTTGTTGAATGTTATTGGATGACTTGTAGGATCATTGGAAAATGAAAGAACCAGTGGGGAAAATCTGCCAGACCAAGAAAGGCTGATGGCAGAGGGCTGAATCATGGTTACATCACAGGAACCAGCCAGCCAGGGTCCTCCCCCGGCTGCTTTCCGCTGCTCACTGCCACAGCTGCTTCCTCCAATAGTCTTCCCATATTAACCATCCTACCCAGGGCTTCGGGCTGGGATTTAGCTCAGTTGGTAGAGTGCTGCGCTGCAGTCTCTGAGGTCCCGAGTTCAATTCCCAGCACCGAAAAAAATGGGAGAAGGACCTGGCAATCCACCTTGACAATCCCAAGGCAATCCCGAAACAGCCATTGAAAACCCTATGAGGGTCACTATGAGTTGGATACCGACTCGACAGCACACAACCACAACAACAACCCAGGGCTTCAGTTGGCTATGCAACCATACACTGGCTGTTACGGCATGAGTGGGGAGAATGCCCCATCTCCAGGGCTTCCAGCGTTAGAAGAAGGACCCTGAATCCCTCTAGGACATGCTAGGGAATAATTCCAATAGAAGAGGGTTAGGGTCCTGGGCAAACAGAGCAAGCAAAACACAAAAGGCAGAACCAGAAACGTACACTGCAAGGTAGCAACAGGAGGTTACTGGAGAAAGTCTAAGAGGTAAGAAAAAGCTCAATGGATATACGCAGTTGGGAAGCAAATCTTTGAGTTCAAAATATTTCTCCTTATCTATCTATCTATCTATCTATCTATCTATCTATCTATCTATCGCCTGCACCTATAGCCCTGTGGCATCCGAAGCAAAGCAGGGTCCGGCCTGGTTCGTACTTGGATGGGAGACCGCTTGGGAACACCAGGTGCTGTAGGCTTGGGAGAAAGACCTGGCAACCCACTCCCAAAAATCAATCTGCCATTGAAAACCCTATGAACAGCAGAGAAGCACTGACAACAGTGTTTCCCCTGTTGTATGTAGGGCTGCTATGAGGCAGATACTGACTTGAGGATAACTAACAACAACAACATCTATTAATCATCTATTTATTTATGTATTTTTAGTTGAGTTAGTGTCTCACTGTGCTGCCTAGGCTGGTCTTGAACTCCCACCTCAGCTGCCCAAGTGCTAGGAATACAGGCCATTATCCCACTTTCAAAATATGTTTCTAAAGAGCAAAACTGGGCCAACATGATTGAGTTGCCTTTGGTGGTAGTGAGTTGCTCTGTTCCTGGAAGAATGCAAGATTGCACTGATAATCACTTGGTGGAGGTTTTCCTGTGTAACAGTGCATGCCTTGTAAGAATCGGTGCATTTATTTCTAAATTATTCTGTCTAAATTGTAAAATAAAGGGGGTGACCTTAGGGTGAACAGCTCAGCTGTTATAGTCCTGGAAATAATTATAATAACACCAATAATATCAAAGAGTGGTAATAATACAGATGGGCTAGAAAATTCATGCAATAGTACTGACAATGTAAAAAGATAGTTCACTACAGAAAAAGTTTTGATCTTAAATATAATTGGGATCCAAGGATATATAGAAAAATATTACCACAAAATGACAAGCAAATGGAAGAGAAATCTTTGGTGGTGGAGTGGGACAGGGGGAGGAAGTGCACAAGAGGATAAGGGGGAACTTATCTGTGTAATGTACAACAAAATGCATATATGGAAATGTCACAATGAAATGCATGTCAGAATGAGTCACATTAAGTTGTACATTAAAAATTTCCAATAAAAGAAAGAATATTCTAGAAACTCTTCTGTAGATTTTGCCTTTGTCGCTCTTAAACCCTAACCCTTGGAAGAACTCACATGTGCTTTGGCACAAAGGTGGAAAAAACCATGAACCCCTTGACATTTTCTGACAGATATAGAGGACAGGACAAGGGTGTGGAAGTGAGTAGAGAGTATGTATTTTTTCCTTTCCCAGAAGGATAAATCGGCCATCCAAGCCCGGCATAGGAAGTTGGAGATGTGCAAAGTTTGGGACTACTAAATTGGTCCCTAAAACTTCCAACAGGCTGGCAGTTAGAAATGTGCAGAGGGGAGAGGAAAGAGAGAGCAAGAATACTTCTCTTGCTCCTGATGCCTGGGATAAACTTTCCAACTTCCTCCTGCTTCCCCACCCTCCTACCTACTGGTGGCTAATTGTACCTGGCACCTGGTGAGCAACACTCGGGATCGCTGATGTCTGGCCATGCCTGTGCTCAGTTCCTCTATTTTGTGTGCTTCGGTCAGTTTCTTCTCTATTGCCCATAAATGTTTACAGCTCCTAGGTGCCTTCATAAATTGGGTTAAGATTAGCATATTTCTGGGACAGAGACGCCCCTGTCCAACCTCAGTCCTGAGGAATAGGCAGAGCATTTTTGTTTTTCTTTATATTGAGTGAGTTCAATGAAAGAGAGAGGAGAGGGGGAGAGGGAGAAAGAAAGAGGGAGATAGATAGATAGAGATAGATAGAGAGAGAGGAATAGGGAGAGAGAGAGGGAGAGAGGAATAGGGAGAGAGAGAGGGAGGGAGAGAAGAGGGAGGAGAGAGGCAGGGGGAGGGAGGAAGAGGGAGACTCCAAAGGCAGACAGGAAGAGAGAGGACAAATATACAAATATTAAAATGTGTGGGGGTCCTGCTGAAGGACAATGTCAGTGTGCTGGTCAGGGAGTGTTGTGGTAGGAGTAGATCCAAACAGAGATTGAACCATAATCTCAATTCTGCAGAATGATAGCAATTACCTTAAACCCTCCTCCCCAGGTAAGAGGAGGCAGGAGAAGCCTCGCAGAGCTGGAAGTGAAGCCACTGATAAAGAAGTTTCTGAGCAAGGTTATTAGTGAAGATAATTACCATAGTCATTCTGGTTTTATTTAGATTCATACAGTATCTTCAGAAAAGGAATTTTAAAGCAGTTGAACTGCTAGGCACTCCTTCCTTGCACATTTTAAACTGCCCGAGGTTTCTATCTTTTCAGATATTTAACATTTTCTGTCAAGAAAATGCCTCCCCTGAAATGTAGACTGTTAAGGAAATTTATCTCTCCCTTCCGTCTTCACAGGAACGCAGGCGATTAGCCATGGAGCCCTTCTCTGTCTAGCGTCAGGCATCAGACACCCAGCCACACAGAGGCCATTTGAATGGAACTGCAGAATAATCTCCAGCAGAAAAAGCCAGCTCACAGGAGTGGCAACCCATTGTGCCCAGTTAAACTCAGGACAGAGGCTGGCTGGCTGGCGGTGGGGAGGGGTGCAGGGGCTGGGGAGCTTAATCTCAGTCTATTGGGCCCTTTGTAATTAGTATTCCCCCTTATGTCCTAGTTAAAGACTCTTAGCATCTTAAAACTTTTAAGTATTTTTGTTTTGTAGGTATTTAAACCCTTTAAACCCAAATATTATGGGTAACGTCATATAGAAGGCAGATAACAATATCTAAAACTTGGATTACATTTTCCACATTCCAGGTTTTAGGTGCGTTGATTTCTTTAATCTCTGCAGCCGTATAAGGGAGTATTATTGTCATCTCTGCTTCCAGGTGAAGAAGCAGAGAAATGAAGTAAGTTGCCCCCCAAAATGCAGCTAGTAACCAGGAGGGCTGTGATTGGAATGCAGGCAGATCCAGAAGGCTCTTCTGTTTACAGAGGGTGGAGGACTGTGGGTCCTGCCTATCTGGCTTTGACCCTTCTCTTTTTGGCTCTGTAAAATATGTTGGGCTTTATAAAACGAAGCTCAGAAACTCAATGATTGAATTCAACTCTCTTCTTTAAGTTTCCTTATCCTTAAAGGATAAGGAAACTGAGACTTGGAGTGGCAAAGTGACTTTTCTAGTATCTCACAATTAGCGCAAAGGTCATCCATGGCTTCTGTCTTCTTCCTTAGGTGAAACGTTCTCCTGATTTTCCTTACCTATAGGCAGATTCTGTGCATTTTCAATGTAAAAGAAGTGCCATAAGGGTGTGCAAGAGCATTGTAAAGAGAGCTTAAATGGATGCCGGAATCTGACTGATGTCCAGAAGATCAAAGAGCAGATTAGGGGAAAACCCAAATAGACTCAATTATGTCTTGCATTTCCTCCTACTTGTTATACAAAGCTCAGAATAAAGCTGATGCAAATGATACCCAAATTGTAGATTGTTCATTCATTCATTCATTCATTCATTCAAAAAATCATTACTGAGAGCCTACTATGTGTCATGCTAGGGATAAGCTCATTTGGTAGAGTATCACTGTGTGGTCTCTGAGTACCCAGGTTGGATCCCCAGCACCGCAAAAATGGGAGAAGGATGTGGCAATCCACTTTTGAAGCAATACCGAAACAATCAACCATTGAAAACCCTATCAGGGTCTTTATGAGTCAGACACGACTTGACAGCACCTAACAACAATCAATTATGTGTCATGAGCTGTACATATATACAGGCAACCCCTGTGTCACATAGGAGGCCCCAAGACACAGAGGAGAGCAAGTTGAGCCCCTGTCTTGGTCGGGTTCACATTCTAGGACCAATGAACTTTTCGCAGAGATGGTCTCTAAAGGGTGCACAGCTATCCTGTAACCAGGCCACCTGCCTCATGGCTGTGTGCAATTGGCCCCTCCAAGACTGAGAGAATGGATGGCTTAGAACAAACTCATCACTGTTTTCAAGATGTTCTTATTTCCCTCATTGTGACTCATTAGAGGAATTTTTAAAATATATTCTACCACATCAACTTTAAACTCTATACCTAACTTCAAATTTGTGTGGTGAGTACATGTAACATTTTTTATATCTGCAGAAGCAGGTAGAACATTTTCAGGAAATGATAGCAGCTATTTCTGTTAAGGACTGAAATATAGCTCAGTTAGTAGAGTGTTGCTCTGAGCTCTCTGAGGCCTTGGGTTTGATCCCCAGCACTGCAAAAATGGGAGAAGGATATGGTAGCCCAATTCCCAAAAAACAATCCCCCAAACAGCCATTAAAAACCCTATGAGGGTCTCTATGAGTCAGTCCAGACTCTAGACTCGACAGCACCTAACAACATTTTTGTTTCCTTAACTTACCAGGCAATGGTTTCATACCATTGATGAAAACTCCAGTACTTTACAGTTTTCAAATTCATTTCTAGAGCTTCTGATGATAGGAAAAAACTTCATGACAAAAATATAATTAGTCATGTTATATTTTATGGAGAATAAATTACCATATTCCTATAGCTGTGCCACCCTGGTGTCCAAACCCATCAAGTCTCAGAAGCTAAGCAGGGTCAGGCCTGCTGAGTGCTTGGATGGGAGACTACCTGGGACTATGGGTGCTATAGCTTGGGAGAAGGACTTGGCAGCCCACTCCCAAAACAATTAGCCATTGAAAACCCTATGAATAGCAGAGAAGCACTGACAATAGTGCCGGGTATAGGAGTGTTTCGTCTGTTGTCCAGAAGTCACTATGGGTTGGATCCCACTTGGGGGCACCTAATAACAACACAGCCCTGTGGCATCCGATCCCATCAGATTTTGGAAGCTAAGCAGGGTCGGGCCTGGTTAGTACTTGGATGGGAGACCACCAGGGAACACCAGATACTGTAGGCTTGGGAGAAGGGCCTGGCAACCCCCTTCCAAAAATCAATCTGCCATTGAAAACCCTATGAACAGCTGAGAAGCACTGACAATAGTGTTTCAACTGTTGTAAGTAGGGTCGCTATGAGTCGGATACCGACTCGATGGCACCTAACAACAACAACAACAAATAACAACACATCACCACATATGTAAATATGTACCCATGCAACTATTTGTTATTGAACCATTTTGTTTTTGATCACAATTGAAAACTGTGCTCATCATGGCTAAAGCAATAAACATAATTTGTTTAATTTGATAACTGGAAAAGCCCAGGATTATTTCAGTCTTCAGGAATGGTCTGATCAGGTCTCCATTTCTTCACTGTTTTCTCAGCCCTGGCTCTCCTCTGGGTTACTATCTTTCTTCTCAGGCTGTTTTTTTCTCTTAGAAAAATGGCTGTCTTCCTTAGAGGCTCGTATTTGCATGACATTTTGTCCAGAGTGAAAAAGACTTTCTTTCCCAACCAGCAAACAAAGTTCCGGGATTCAGTCCTTTAGACCAACTTGGATCGTGTGCTTTCTCTAAGCCAATCACTGTAGGTAGGAAATTGGGCTTGTACTGATTGGTCTAGATATAAGGGTTTGTCCCTGGCATTGGAGGAGTAACAGATAAACCCATACAAACTAGCTAGCTGCTACCCAGTGGAGTAGAGGTAGGATGGCTACTAGTAAGCAACACAACTCCACTTCAACCTACTACTATATGTAACACATGATATTTGGCTTTGAGGCTACCACAGTGAATAATCTAGTCTATAAAACACTCAGGGCTGAGATTTAGCTCAGTTGGTAGAGTGCTGCGCTGCAGTCTCTGGGGTCCCAAGTTCAATTCCCAGCACAAAAATGGGAGAAGGACCTGGCAATCAACTCCCAAGGCAATCCCGAAACAGTCAGCCATTGAAAACCCTACGAGGGTCACTATGAGTCGGATACCGACTCTATGGCACCTAACAACAACAACAACAACATAAAACACTCAAAGCACAACTCTGAGATTCTTAAAATGTCAGGTGGGGCAAAACTCCAAATTGTTATTCTGATATTTCTACAATGATTTCCTAGGCGACAGTACACCATGAAGGAGTTACACCATGAAGTGCGCTCCTGACAAACAGATTTTATGTGTGAGACAGAATTAAAGAAGGTACAACTGGTAGATTCACCATGAGACGTCACCAGGTTCATATTGGTTCTGCTTTAGGTTTTCAGGGAGAAGAAATTAAGATTTCATAATAGAAAGAGTGTGTTTAAATGGTTAGATAAATTGAAAATTGGTCAAGATGATTGCATTGTGTGTTCAAGCCAAGTCTTAAGTGAGCTGTTTTTGCATGTGTGTGGCTTACAGGAGAAAGGTGAGCGTGGGGACAATAGCTTGCCATGTGGTGATGTCCCCCGTTGCCTGGAAATGTTCTCTGTAACATATTGTGTCTACAGAGTTTATGAGCCTGGAGGCTGGTGTGTGTGACAGGACTGTTGATAGTGAGTCTACCATGATTAGGGCTGGATAGGATGAGGGGTAAAGGGACATCCTGAAAATTCAGTTCTTCACATCTCCTGGGGGATGGGAGCTTTCTGTCTGTTCAAGAGGTAGACGTTCATACTTTAGTGAAGCATGCTATCCTTGACAATCTTTAAATTGCTATCTGAGTAACACTTATGAGCTACATTTTATAGGTTTCTAAATTATATGTTGCTATAGCATAAACAGTGATCTTTGTCTTATTCAGGCTTAGCGAAGACTGATAAAAAGCACATGACATTTGATGCTATAGAGTGATAATGTTAAATCTTATTCAATTAGACACAATAAAATTCAGTTCTCTATAGTTCGTTACTATCAATAATGCTATCACTGCTAAGACATGCACATAAATTAACACTCATTTTGAGATTCTTGATCAACCCTTTTTGTGTGTATGTGATATTAGGGGGCTGAACCCGGGGCCTCACACATGTATTGTAGGTGCCTCACCACTAGCCTGCACCCCCAGTCCATTTTTCATTCCTTGAGACAGTGTCTCGCTAAGTTATGCAAGCTACCTCTAGCCTCAAACTTGTGATCCTCCTGCCTTGGCCTCCTGAGTAACTGGGATTACAGGCATGTGCAACCATGTCTGGCTTTTTGATCAACTTTGAGAGCACATGACATTGTGAAAAGTCACACATTTGAGGTTGATGGGGGAAAATGAATAAAGGTTATGCCATGAATAGTTTATTTATTCTTATTTTTGATAAATTGAGCTGTTTTCCAATGAGTCATTATGAGAAAGGTAATTTGGTACCATGTTCCCCTCTTACTAAGAGAAATAAGTGAGCAGATCTCAGATGACTCCACAAAGGCGAACTCTTCACAAGGTGTATTTCACTGCTGAGGGTCAGCTATCATAATCCCCCTAGTTGATAGAACTGTGGATGTCCTGAAGGGCACGAAAGAACAGCATTTTGCCCTTTTAAATGTACTTCTGCACTAACCTAGAAATTCTTTATTGATAACCAAATGTGTACCAAGTGTATTTAAACCATATTTAAATTTCAGAACATTACAATTAGGTGTCTTTGAATAGAGAAGGAGAAACAAGGAACCACAAGGTATTAAGTGGAGCTTTAAGAGACATAGCTAGAAGCCGGGTGCAGTGGTGAATGCCTGTAATCCCAGCAGCTTGGGAGGCAAGAGGATTGCAAGTTTGACACCAGAGGCAATCTGTGTAATTTAGTGAAACCCTGTCTCAAAAAGAAAAAAAAAAAAAAAGGGCTGGATGCAGCAGCTCAGTGGTTCAGCACTTGCAAAAGCATGCAATCGCAAGACCTTGGGTTCAACTCCCAGTACCAGAAAAAAAAAAAAAAAAAAAAAAAAAGTCATAGCTAGGTGCTCCTGCAAAGCAAACAGGTCAGCACCACCCCAGCTAAAGTAGGTGGAACCCTCTAGTCTCTTCAGAATTTCTGCTTGGAATATGAAACAGGAATGGTGTTTTTGGTTTTCCAGGTGTAATGTTTTCAAAAACAATTTTTTTTTCTTTTTGCAAATAATATTTTCAATGCAGTTGTTCTTGAACTGGGTGTTGGGGGAAGCCAAGTTAGGTTAACAGATCAACCATAGAAAATTCAATAGGATCCTTTGCGAGGTGAGAGGGAGTCTGTGGCTTTGCTGTGTGGTCATGTGGCTCCACTGAGTTGCTCTGCCTGCTTTGCAGGTGTTTGTAGTGTGTGTTCACCGGCACTTAGGGAGCTGGAGGCTGAGGATGGCTCTTCCTCTGGCTCAGCCAGCTTGGCACGATCCCCACTCTGGGAAGTCCACAGTGTTTTTACAAAGAACAGGTGGGCGAGCAAGCCGGGCAATGCAGGGCAGATCCCGCAGCTGGGAGAGGTGGAATTCCCCTCCAAGGAAAGGCACTGCTTTGAAAATAAAATCATCATTAAAATAGAAGGATTTCTGAAGCAGTGCACGAACCGGGGCTTGATTGGCTTCAAATTAACTCTTTGTACTCATCTTTCATTCATGCTTTAAGAGAATGTCTCTGCTTTTTCCAGAAATGTAACACAAATAATCCTTGACATCTTTTCAAGGAGAGCGAAGCTCTGACGCGCTTATTCACCGCACCTGCTTTCCATTCTGCCTGCGTCTTGCTGCCCTGAAGCCGGCTGCGGAGGGGCCTTGCCACGGATTAGATGCTCTAACTTTACTTCAGGTTCAGTATCTAGAAAAAAGAGGGACTTGCTTCCCTCCACACACCCCAGAAGAAGTGTCTATGCTGCATCTGTCGCCTAGAGGGAAAGGTGCCATGCCCCATCTCCCCTTCTTTCTGGATCTTTCTTCCCCTGGTCTCCCTCCTCTCTCTCTCTGGTAGTTAAAAATGGCCTTCGTTCTGCTCTGACCACTAATTTAAACCTTTTTCTCTCCCTTGTGGAAGATAATCTGCTGACACTATTTTCTCTGAAGGAGACTATTTATTTCTATTAAAAAAAGTCTCTCGTCCACGAATCCCATAAACAATGAAATGCATAGCATGCCATGGAAACCTTTTTGGCTGCTTAAGTGAAGTTTCCTAATCTTTTTCTACAGCAAGCCAGACCCAAGCTCCGTGGTCCATTCATCTGCTGTTGCTCCTCAAGCACTTTGATCTTGGGGGCTTCATTATAGCTCATTTCAGCATTAAGGATGATCTGAATTCATGAGCTCTTCTCTCCCTAATAAGTGCCATTCAGATCCATCCTCAGGAGTGACTGCAGCTCGCGGGAAACTGGTTCCAACAACATGTGAAAGAATAATAGGCCAGCTTCAAACACCAGTGATAAACGGGGTTTTTATTAGCCAAATGAACTTTTGAATGAAATGCTTCATTAAACGGAGGAGTCTCGTTTTCAGGGCACTGTTAAATCTACCAGTTGCCACCCTGAGATTAGTAAGTGTGATTATTTCAATTTTTTTTGCCTAGGTTGGAATCCCGAGGTAGAGAAGAGAATGAAAGTGCCCACTGCATCTGAGGCAGGGCTGGAGTTGATTTGGGGTTGATTTGGCATCCTGGCTCTCTGAGAACCATAGATGCGTTTGTAGGTTTCCTGTTTGATTAGTTTGGAGGGAAGCATACCACCCCTAAAGAACCCCTGCTCTCTTCATTTCCTTTAAGAAAATAAGAAATTTAATTTGGTTTCAAATAATATCCTTGTAATGTCTAAGGCTGCCAAACAAAGAGAGAAACAGATCATTAGAAGATGACAGGAACCAGCGCAAAGCCAAATGGAGGGAGACAGGCACACAGTGAGGCTGCAAAGCCACCACCTAATCCATTAGCAGCGGTCACTCTCATGTATTGCTCTGGAATTAAACTCACAAAGGCACAAAGCAGACACTATGACACTTAATTCCTACAAAAGAAAGCCCAACCTGTATAACAGGAAGTAGAACATGGCAAAGAGGAACCTAATTTAGCAGGATGGCAAATGTCAATATAGTGCTTAGTAGGATGTTCACCCACACTGCAAAATAAAGGGATAGAAAGAGTAGGTGGGGGTTCCTTTAAAGGCACTTCTTACCATTGCTCTATGGTTCACTTTCTTCCCACCCCTAACCTTCTCAACCTTTCCCCACCCCCTCATCCCACCTGCAATCCAGATCTCTGCCTGTGCCAAAAAAGCCTCAAAAATGCTTTGTGCATATGGTGTTGCTGCAAGGTGTCAGAGCGTGCGCACGTACACACACACACACACACACACACACACACACCCCAGCAGGTCAAGTCTTCCTCTTCTGGCAGAGGGGTGGGAAAGGGGGCAGATGGAGGCCGTTGTGGCCCTGGAGAACAGGTGTGAGGTAAAAGGAGCTTGGTCAGGGCAGCTGGCCACAGAGGGGCTTTTCAGATTTCAGCATGGAAGTGCTTCAGACTCTTTCCACAGGACCACCTGACTCAAAGCTGTAGGTCCCCACTGCGTCAACTCCACCCTCCTGTTGATACACTCCAAAGAGGGCTACCACTAAAATTAATGGCAGGAAGAATATCTTCAACATCCCCCTCACAGAGCCTGTCAATTAAGACTATTGATGGGATCTTAAGTTTTCTTTCAACATAAAAAAGCCAGAGTAGGGGTTTTGGCCAGTGTGGCCCAGCCTGATGTTTTTAATTTTGGAGTGCCGGGTAACCAAGTACCAGTGCTGTGCTGCTGCAGGAGCAGAGTCAGAGCCCACGGGATTCTCCTTCTATCCTTGCCCTTCTCCAAGGTCACACCTGAGAAGCCTAATGACCTCTGCACCCCTTATGTGTCTCTCACTTCCTGCATGTGGACGGAAGCAGCCATTTGGATCAAGATGGACACATATCTTTGTCTTGCTCTATATTAAGGGTGCAATTTCCCCTTGTACAACTAGCTTAAACGAAAGACTATCAAGACATTTGTGAATCTTTCCTGACAGATCACTGGACCAAACTGTTGTTTCTCTTTCTTGGTGTTTAAGTCTTATAATGGCATGGTTGGCTGGGCCAATTTTTGACCAATTTTATGTCTCTGAAGTCCTTGGAAGGCAGATGTCATAGAAACTGGGTTGTACTAGCACCAAATATTAGACCAATACCACAGAGCACAAGCAAGTGAACTTGATTCCGAGTAGAAAGTCAAAGTTAATTAATAATATAGTTTTTTTTTTAAACAGTCACTTCAATGTCTAAATGCTTTGGGTTGGTTGAGTTGGGTCCAACTCATAGTGACCCTATGTACAACAGAAGAAACACTCCCTGACACTGTGCCATGTCCAGAGCTATGTCAATGCTTCTCTATTATTCATAAGGTTTTCTTTTTTCTTTTAATGGAGGAAAAGGTTTATTGAAAGCTTGCAGGCAGATGATCAGTCCATAACGGCACCAGGAAAGCATTGCAACAGTGAAGGCAGGGCCTGTGGTAGATAACCTCATGGCATGATGCACCAGGAACAGAGAAAGTGACCTAGGCTGCAAATCTGGGATAAAAACTTCCAAAGGCCCACATCCCAGGGGGCCACTTCTGAAAGCTAAATCTTGCCTCCCAAAGTTTCCAAAGGCTCCACAGACAATGCCAACAGCTGAGGACTAAACATTAAAACACATGAACTCTGGGGAATATTTTATATTCAGACCATGACAAATGGACAGGAAGATGTGTGAGAAGGATGAGTTGGAATACAGACGCACATACAAGGAACTTTATGTGTAAGAGGTTGCCACAAACAACTAGAAAAGAATAGATTGGAAAAGAATAGATTCCAAATGGCATTGGAAAAACTTGTCCAATACAAAGAAAAAGTTAAATCCCTACTTCTTATCCAGTACAAAAGTGAACTCTCTTTGATTTAAGATCTAAAATGGAAAAGTGAAACTATAAAACTGAAAGAAGAAATTGTTGAAAAATATCTTTACCATTTGAGAATAGCCAAGAACTTTTTTTCCCTTTATTAGTAAATGATGATGGAGTACAGAGTAACACAGCATTGATTTTTCCATTATATTCACAGGGTTTTCAATGGCTGATTGTTTCAGGATTGCTTTGGGAGTGGGCTGCCAGGCCCTTCTCCCAATATTGTGGTGCTAGGGATCAAACCACAGCACCTAAATGTACTCATTCGAAATCTGTACGTGAACCAGGAGGCAGTTGTTTGAATAGAACAAGGAAACACAGCCTGGTTTAAAGTTGAGAGAGGTGTGCGCCAGGGCTGTATACTTTCACCCTATCTCTTTAATTTATACAATGAGCAAATTATCCGAGAAGCTGAACTTTATGAGGAAGAACACGGCATCAAGATTGGAGCAAGACTCATTAACAACCTGCGTTATGCAGATGACTCAACTCTCCTTGCTGAAAGTGAAGAGGATTTAAAATATTTACTGATGAAGGTCAAAGATCATAGCCTTCAATATGGGTTGCAACTAAACATCAACAAAATAAAAATCCTTACGACTGGGTCAGTACGCAATTTCACAATAAATAGAGAAAAGATTGGGGTTGTCCAAGATTTTGTTTTGATTGGCTCTATAATCAACACCCACAGAAGCAGCAGTCAAGAAATCAAAAGATGGCATTGCTCTAGGAACAGCTGTGGCAAAAGATCTCTTTACAGTATTGAAAAGCAAAGATGTCACATTGAAGATGAAGGTGTGTCTGACTCATGCCATGGTATGACTCAGTGGCATCATGTGGTTGTGAAAGCTGGACATTGAACAAGGGAGACAGGAGAAGAATTGATGCTTTTGAATTGTGGTGTTGGAGACATCTATTGAATATACCATAGACTGCCAAAAGAATCAACAAATCTGTCCTAGAAGAAGTGCAACCAGAGTGCTCCTTGGAAGCAAGAATGGCCAAACTGTGTCTTACATATTTCGGACATGTAGTCAGGAGAGAGCAATCCCTGGAGAAGGACATCCTGTTTGGGAGAGTGGCAGGTCAATGCAAAAGAGGAAAACCCTCCACCAGATGGACTGACACAATGTCTGCAACAATGGGTTTAAACATAAATAAGATCGTGTGCCTGGCATAGAATCAGGAAGTGTTTTGATCTGCTGTACATAGGGTCGCTATGAGTCAGACTCGACTCAACAGCACCTAACAACAACAACAAGGGATCAAACCCAGGGCCTCAGAGCACACAGAGCAAGCCCTCTGCCAGCTGAGCTAAACTCCAGCCCCACACAGTTTATATTCATGAATAATTACCAAAATTCTATTTTTTGCTATATAGCCCTGGTATACTACATCTGAATAATTAATCACTTACGTTTGCCACAAGGGCCAAGAAGGGCTTAGGACCAGTGGACCAAAATGCACAGGCCATTGTAACTCACGATGCTGTAGGTAGGCTGTAAGACATTAAAAGGACCATTTTTTCCAATTGGTTCTGGTTCTACCACATTTAAAGGGATGATCGAAAATTGCCATTCCTTTCCCTCTCTTCTTTTGGCTCATGCATGTCAAATGTACTGATGTGAAGTGGTGAGGTGGGTAGGTATTTCTATTGCCTTTGTGAGTCAAAGCAGCTGTAACGGAGTAAATCAACCTTGCTAGGTCTCCTAAGACCTAAGAACTGACCAGGCCTAAGACAATACTAGTGAAGACTGGAAGCTTGGAGCTGGGCTATTTCACTTAAAATGTTGCCTTTCATATACTCAACAAGCACAAGTTAGTTATTGTACTTTTCTGAGTCTCAGTTTCCTTGTCTGCTAAAAGAGGATATAATCAAACCATGTCATAGGGCTGTTGTGAGGAGATAAGTGTGTGAACCTCTAAGCACAGGATGGGTCTAATGTGCTGTGAACCCCCATCAAATATGCGTGCGTAATTATGATTACAGGTACTGCTGCTACTATCAGTAAGGAGGCCAAGGACCGAAATGTTCGAGGGGCTTACATAAAGAAGCCCACACCATTAGTTAGAACCACAGCTAAGGCCATATTTTTCTAGCCATTGAGCCCACTCCCTCGTGGGAATTCTTATTTCTTTTCAAAATAAAAATGTGAGTTTCCTCTGAGCATTGTTGTTATTCAGTTAAGTCTGTTTTTCTAAGAATATACATATTTTAAAGCAGGATTAGCTTGCAGAAGCAACCAAATGGAGAGCTGGTTGGAGGATTCACCCTAATACTGATTCTAACATAAATTTTACCACGGCTGAACGCACTGAAGTACAAGGACTCTGCTTAGTTGAGTACAAAGTAGTTTCGGCAAGAAATTCTTCCTAAGGGGCACCCAGGCCCAAGCAACTTCAACTTCTCTAAAGTACTACACCTTTCCAGAATGAGTGAGCCATCTGATTATCCAGCAAACATGTCTATAATTCTAAATCTATCATTCTAGCAGTGCTCATAAAACAAAGTCCAGATTTATTTTCTACTTTGTGTTTCTTCCGCTCATTAATTATATTCATATCTGCTTCTTTGAAGTTATTGAGACTATTGGGAAATGTAAAGGAAAGCTGTATTGATTTCAGTCTTAATATCCTTCCATTTCTATTTCCTTCATCTATGAACTCTCCGGCATGTTGAGTGACATGTGGTGGTTGGTATAGTATGTCGGGCATGGGGTAAGGCATTATCAACAGAGCGCAGGCGGCTCCTGCTCTGCAGTCTCTTTGGTGAGAGGGTTTAGATTTAGAATGTCTGGATTGTATTTTACTAAAATCTACACAGCCTTTCCTTTCAAAATCACTTTCAGTTGTCAAAAAAAAAAAAAAAAAAAAAAGAAGAAGGGGGTGGTGAGTCACTTTGAAATCATATAGCTTATTATTATCATCGTTTTTTTTTTAAAAACTTATTACTGTAATTTTTCTCCCAAGGGAGCTGAGTTGATTTATAACTCCACTGACCTTATCTCAACATGTGGCTGAGTTCAGAAGGGAATTAAAATTGGGGAATTTTTTTCCCTCCAGGGAAAACGTACTGAACATACCCCAACACCAGGTTCAAGTTCATTGGGAACTTTTTCATCCCTTGCATTTGGCTTTAAAATGTACCTACAGTAACTAAGCCTGGGATTTACCTCAGTTGGTAGAGCACCGCTCGGCAGTCTCTGAGGTCCCGAGTTCAATTCACAGCACCACAAAAGTGGGAGAAGGGCCTGGCAATCCACTCCCGAGGCAATTCTGAAACAATCAGCCACTGAAAACCCTATGAGGGTCTCTATGAGTCAGACATGACCTGATGGCACCTCCCCCCAAATTCGTGTATTTGCCCTGAGTACTTTAGAAATAAAGCCTCCCTGGGAACAGTCTCCACCAGCTGAAATGTAAACTCTACCACACTGCAGTGGACATTTACAGATTGTAACCTCATTGATGGCAGGAATTTTTATCTGATTTGTTCATGTTGTAGCTCAGGCACCTAGAATAAGGTCTGGGTCATAGTTGGTGCCTAAGAAATATTTGGGAAATAAGTGAGGAAATGGGGAAACAACAGAATCCTAGTTAAGAGTCAGGGCTGGGATTTAGCTTGGTTGGTAGAATGCTGCTCTGCAGTCTCTGAGGTCCTGAGTTCGATTCCCAGCACAACAAAAATGGCAGAAGGGTATGGCAAACCACTTCCAATGTAATCCCAAAACTATCAGCCACTGAAAATCCTATAAGGGTCACTTTGAGTTGGCTATGACTCCAGGGCACCTAACAACAACAACCACTGAGCTACATCCCCAGCGCACTAACCTAACCTAATCTGGGGCTGGAATTTAGCTCAGTTGGTAGAGCACTGCTCTGTAGTCTCTGAGGTCCAGAGTTTGATTCCCAGCACTGCAAAAATGGGAGAAGGATGTGGGAATCCACTCCAGAGGCAATCTGGAAACAATCAGCCATTGAAAACCCTATCAGGGTCTCTATGAGTCAGAAACAACTCCACAGCACCTAACAACAACAAGTTAAGAGCCAGGGCTTTGGGGTCAGATGAACAGACCTGGGTTCAAATTACAACCTGCTATTCATGAGCTTAGTGATCTCACTTAGCCTGCTCTTCCACATAATCCTCATCTGTAAAATGGGCATAAGGACAATGCCTACCACTTCAGAGGTCTGTGAGGTTGTGCATGGGGAAGATTTGGTGGGCTTTTGAGAATAAAAATTCTAAATACAAGATTCATATTCTTATTCTTATTCTTATTCTTATTCCTTTTTTTTTCTTTTTTTGTGGTACTGGGGATCGAACCCAGGGCCTTGCACCTGCATGCTTTGCAAGTGCTGGACCACTGAGCTGCTACCCCAGCCCATTTCTTTTACCTTTTTGAGACAAGGTATCGCTAAATTACACAGACTGCCACTGGTCTTGAACTTGTGATCCTCCTGCCTCCACCTCCTAAGCCGCTGGGATTACAGGCGTGCACCACCGCGCCAGGCATATTCTTATTTTTGTGAATCCCCCAGATCTGGCTTTGAAGGTTCCTTTGAGTCCAGCTACAAGGGGCTCATGGAGTGTGTCTAACAGGTCTTCCAAAACTGTGCAGCCCACGAATACCTAGGAAACTGCATCTCAACGAGGGGAGGACATGTCCCTGTCCTACTCAGAGTTCCAGTAGTGTCCCTGGGCCAGGGTTCCTGTTGCTCCTGGGTTTGGGTCTGTTCCATGTCATCCCAGGCTCAGTAAAGAGAGGGGAAGAAACTGTTCTCAGCTTGGATGACTGATGGATGGCTTGCGATGATTATTCTCTGGGTTCCAGGACACAGTGCTCCTATTATTTCCAGGGAGCTTTTATTTATTTTTTCAATGCTGAAAGCTCATGCCAGCATGGTCGTCTAAAACCTCATGGCAGCGTATGTATGAGATGATCATATTCCATCCCTGGTTCCCTTGAACAGGGTGCTACTGTTGCAGAAAGGAAGTTCCAGGGTAACGATTCCCCTGTGACTCTAATGTGGTCAGCGGTACTGTCTTATGCAAAGCAGGCCTTGGAAAGGTTTTTGCTGGCTGGAACATAGGAGCTGCCATTCCCAGCTGGCCTGTTTGCCCATCCCAGCCCATATCCTGCCTCTCACTAGTGCCAACAGCTGATATGCCAGAAGAAGACAGATCTTTCCTTGAGCTCCCTTTCCTTCTCCTACCTTGAAGGCTTTTTGGGAATGGACGCTGGGAGTGAAATGTGCATACAAAAAGGAAAAATTGGTTGATGGAAAACCAGTGTCTCACACATGTGCTGGAAATAGCAATCAGACATCATGGAGGGTCTAGTGACTTAGTCTGATAGGCTCCATGGGTGCAAAACCAAATGCCTAAAAGGGTAGAGAGGGTTTCACAAGTCAGTTTGTTAAGGCAAAAATACCTGGGGCAACTCTAGAGATTGGGGCAAATCTCAAAGTGAGCAGCCACTACTCAATGCCATTTGTTATGTGTGGCATTCAAGACCAGAGATGCCAGAGCTTCTGATTTTTAGAGAAGCCAATAATTCATTTTTTCCTATGAAACATCTGAAGTTGTTAATATTCACAGCATGTTTATTATTCTTAAGTGGTATGCAGACCAAAAAAAAAAAAAAACCCATATCTTCTGATTTCTCTGAGATAAACATTCTACCATGAGTCTGCTGAGTATCTATAAAGTGCCTGGTGTTGTGTCAGGGGGCAGCAGATATAAAAATGCAAAAGACTTGGGTTATGGTTTCAAATACTTTGTTAGATGAAGGAGAGAAATAGAACTACGTATGTACTGAGAGCTGGAATGGAGCTAAAGGAAAAGAATAACTGGATGGTAAAGGAAAAAGCTATCTCAGTTGCTTAAGTTGAAGGCTAGAAATCAAGAGAAGAGTTTGACCTGCTGGATAGTTGCAAGGAGGGCATTCAGAAGAGCAGGAACTGCTTTGCCAAAGGGAATGCAAAAATCAAATGCCTAAAAGGGTGAAGAGGATTTCACAAAAGGGTGATGAAAGCAGGGTGTCAAGCCCAAAATATACCTAGGGCAAATCTAGAGATTGGGAGCAAATTGCAAAGTGAATGTCTTGTCCAAAGGAGATGACCACTACTCAGATTCTTGCAAGTGGAGCCCTGAGCAGCATCCTTGGAAAACCAGGAATGGGCTTGGGTTGCTGGGGAATGGGGTGAGCTGCAGGCAGTGAGATGGTTCTGAAAGGCCCCCACTTCCAGGTATGGCATATGCTCTAGATTCTGTTCTCCTGCTGCCTTCTGACATTTCTGGGCCTCAGACTGATAAAGGATGGCAGAACACCCTTCTACTTACCTCCGACGCTCATTGTGGAGTGTGCGACAGCCAAGGATCAAGGCACCATGGCAGCCTGAGGGTCAGCTAGGGAACATGGCCTGCGTACACTTGGCTTTTTCTATGGTCAGCTCACACCTGCAGCCTTCAATCTTTATTCACACCTGCATCTATTATCCCATTGCCATGGTATCCACTCGGCATCTGTTGAATAATTTGAATGGCAGTGGCACTGATTTTTCCAGCAGCTAAAAATTTAACCATTGTTGTTGTTAGGTGCCATCGACTCGTGTCCATCTCATAGCCACCCTCATAGGGTTTTCAATGGCTGATAGTTTCAGGATTGCCTCAGGAATGGATTGCCACATCCTTCTCCCATTTTTGTAGTGTTGGGAATTGAAACTGGGACCTTATGGACTGCAGAACAGCGCTCTATCAACTGAATTAAATCCTAGCCCCCAAATTTTAACATTTGGTAGTTGGTTATTTTTCCCCATACATTAAAACAAACAAACAAACAACAACAACAACAAAAAACTTTAATAACCTGTGAATATGATTTGACTTTACTGGTCTTATCTAAGAAGATATTTGTTTGTTTGTTTACAATTTGCCTTTGTCTTCTCAGAGTTCCTCAGTTCATGGACCATTATCCCAGTTGAAATAGACACATCTTGCCTCTCTTTCACACTAGCTGTGCCATGGGGCAGTACAGCGTGATGGTTAAGAGGCTCCCTTGGGTGTTAGGATTTGAATCCTAGCTCCATTACTAGCCTAGTTGTGGTTACTTTACCTTTCCATATTTGTTTATAATGCAAAACCTCACAGAGTTCTTATGAATATTAAGGGAGCTCACTCATATAGGCAAATCAGTACCTGGAACAGATTTATAGGAGCATTTGCTGTTATTAGAGGAAACATTGTTTTTAATGGCTTCAAGTTGATAGAGGAGAACAGGTTGGTTTTTGTTATTGTTGTTTTTGTTTTTAATTAAATCTTCAAGCCAGGCATGGTGGCCTATGGCTCTAATCTCAGCATCATGGGAGGCTGAGGCAAGAGTATGTCAAGTCTGAGGCCAGAGGCATCTTGTGTAATATTGTGAGAACTTGTCTCAAAAAATAAAAAAGGGGATGGTGTGCAGCCTGGGAGTAAAGCACTTGCAAAGTATGTGCAAGGCCCTGGGTTCAACTCCCGGCTACCTAAAAAATAATTATATATATATATATATATATATATATATATATATATACACACACACACACATATATATACACACATATGTATATGTATATATATATTTATAATATTTCTCAGTACCTATGCATGTATGTTTGGGAGAAGGACCTGGCAACCCCCTCCCAAAAATCAATCTGCCATTGAAAACCCTATGAACAGCGGAGAAGCACTGACAATAGTGTTTCCCCTGTTGTACAGAGGGTCGCTATGAGTCGGATACTGACCCGACGGCACCTAACAACAACAACAACATACATGTATGTACGTGTGTGTACGTATATATCTCTATATATCTATATCTATATCTCTCTATATATATGTATTTGTGGTTTTTGTTAGGTGTTATAGAGTTGGTGTCTGACTCATAGCGACCCTATGTACGACAGACCAAACACTATTGTTAGTGTTTCCCTGGTATTCATAGGATTTTCAATGGTGGATAGATTTTTGGGAGTGGGTTGCCAGGTTTTTCTCCCAAACCTAGAGTATCTGGTGTTCCCAGGTGGTCTTTCATCCAAGTACTAACCAGGTCCAGTCCTTCCTAGCTTCTGAGATCTGACAGAATCAGATGCCACAGTGCTATGGCTATATATATATATATATATATATATATATATATATATATATGTATGTATATGTGTGTGTGTGTGTGTGTGTGTATGTGTGTGTGTATAATTTTTTTCAAACTGGGCACCATGGCACATGCCTATAATCCCAGTGACTCAGGAGCCTGAGGCAGGAGTATGGTGAGTTCAGGGCCCAAGGCAGTCTGCACAATTTGGCAAGACCCTGTGGCAAACTAAAAACTAAAAAAGGGGTTGGGAGTGCAGCTCAGTAATAGAGCACTTGCCTAGCATGTATGAGCCCCGGCTCTAACCTCCCAGTACTACCCCCCCCCCAAAATAATAGTGTTAAATGTGCAGCTGGCCCATATCCTTCTCTAGCTCTGTATTTGAAATGTATAGTTTTTGTAGGGGAATGGAGTAACCCAGGTAAGAAAGGTGTAAAAACATTATTTTAGCAGCCAGATATTCATGTGTGCTGAATCTTTATTTCTGCTTTGTATTAACTGCTTATATGTAATTCTAGAATTTATTCTCGTATTGCTTAGAATAGGTTTCCTCTCTAGATTGAAGTAATAATAATCTCATTTGCCCCAACTCTGAAGCCCTTTGAAGTTAAACATTGAGAGAAAGAATGGCAGGGCCACTCAGTGGAGATTAGATCTTGTTTTAAACACTGGCTGCTCCGAGAATAATTTCCTTAATTAATATTCACAAGACATCATGCACTTGAGACTGTATTTTCATGTAACCTACTTGCATGTAATTGTTCGCTCAGGCGCTTCCCTTCGTTGGTATCTTCCTTTTGTGTCAGTGTTCCGCAAAATCATTTCCATCTAAAGCAGTGCTGAAGGGGCTGGAGGTGCGCGGGGGTCTCCCCTTCTGTGTGAAAGCCAGCACACGTGGGCTTTCATCTCATTTCTAAAGTTAATATTGTTTTGTGCTTATGCCTATTCTTAACCAGACACACGTGGCTCCCAGGCTCCCTCTGCTTTGGACTCAAGCCCCGTGTGCATTCAGGGCCTCCCCTCTTGTAGTCTCACGATCAATGCAAAGTGCTTATCAAAGCACCCCAGTTTCAACTGGCCTGAGTCACAAAACCCTGAAGCAGCCACGTTTGCCATTGGTAACTGCCTCTGAGGGGATCCACATGCATCTGCAACAGGCAAACAAAAGACCAACAACTTAAGGGACTTTAATAATCAAGACTCAGACTGCCCAAGCTTAGTGAAAGGTGCAACAACAACTTGGAAAGAAATCTTTCTGCATATCTAACTTAAACACCTTGTCAATTTTGCATATTTCTGTGAGTAAATTGGAAAATTAAAAGTCTACATTTTGAACATATTTTTTAAAAAAGTACAAATTTGCCAATGACTTCTGATTTCCAGACAGTGACTTCTCTCTTTTTTTTTTTTTTTTGTGGTACTGGGGGTTGAACCCAGGGCCTCGTACCTGCATGCTTTGCAAGTACTGACCACTGAGATGCACCCCCAGCCCATTTTTTTTTTTTTTTTACTTTTTGAGACAAGGTCTTGCTAAGTTATGCAGACTACCTCTGGTCTCGAACTTGCAATCCCCCAGCCTCCACCTCCCGCACTGCTGGGATTACAGGCATGTACCACCCCGCCTGGCATTACAGTGACTTTTCTTGTAGTGAAATTAGCCCTCTTCCTCCCACATGTAACTGGCAGGAATCTTTTTTTCATTGTTGTTTTTGGTATCTGTTCCTTGTATAATTTTTAAAATATTTGACAACAGTTCTACTATCAAACAGTCAGTGATTAAGCTAACTCTGGACAAATTACACTCACTGTTATAAAGGTGCACAACCCTGTAATTCTCTATATAATATATGTTACACATTTAATACAATAGATAGTGTGTATATACATATATACCTACTGTTATGGTTGAATATGAAGTGTTCCCAACAGGCATATGTTAAAAATTTGATCCCCAGCTGGTGGCACTTTTTTGGGAGGTTCTGGAAACTTAGGAGATGGGGCCTAGCTTGAAGAAGTAGGTCTGAGGGGTCATGACTTTAAAGTTATACCCGGTCCTTGGGCTTCCTGTCCACCATGAAGTGAACAGCCCCCTCCTTCACATGCTCCTACTGCTATGACATTTGGCCTTACCATGGCCCTATAATCAATGGAGCCTAGTGATCATGGACTAAAGTCTCTGAAACTGTGAGCTAAAATAAATCCTTCCTCCCTTAAGTTGTTTATGTCAGGCATTCATTCTGTTGCAGTGATGAGAAAGCCAACTAACACAGAAAATCAGTACCAGGAGCAGGGTCATTGCTGTAACTAAATCCAAACATATGGTTCTTAAGTTTTTGGCACTGGTTTGGGGAAGAATTTGGAGATGTTTGGAGATACAGGCTAGAGAAGCCCTAGAATGCTGTTTGCAGAGGTTAATGGATGATTCTGATAGGAACACAGAAGAGCAGAATGCCAGCAAGGATGCAGACAGTGAAGGCCAGGCTCATGAGGTTTCAGATGTAAGTAAGGACTATATCTAGAATTTGACTATAGGTCATTTGTATTCCATTCTGGCAAAGAATTTGCAGATATTTTGTCTGTGTCCAGAGGAGACTTTGTAGGGGGCAGATGGGCTAATTAATCTGTCAGAGGAAATTCTAAGACAGTAGAGCATTCAGACTGTGGCATGGTGGTTGCCAGCTGCTTTTAGGAAGATTTATAGTGCGAATTAGGAACAAAAGCAAAACAGGAAGACTTGAAAACATTGCAGTTTGGTCAGAAAAACCAGTATAAAGTTGAGGTGAAGGAAGTCACAGCTTCTGAAGCAATTAATGCTATTAAGAAGAAGCCAACTACTTTGTATCAGGGCAGCGGGAAAGATGCTTCAAGGACTTCTCAGGAATTGTCCAGACCCCATCTATTGCAGACTCAAGGGTATAAATGTTTTAACTCATTTGAAAGACTTCATTTTGAGGAGAGAAATCTGAAGTGCCCTGATTATACAGAGTAGCTGAGCAAAGTATTTTCTCATGGTCAGTCATGCAGGTACTCAGAATTCACTGCAGCCATGGTCCAAGGGGGCTCAGGTACCACCCAAGCTGGTAGCAGACCTTAGCATCATCCATATAATGCTGGTTTTCCAAGGCATGCAGAATGAAAAAGTTGTGGGGTCATGGAGGCTTCTACCTAGCTTTCAAAGGAAGGCCTAGGAGGCCAGGCAATGTGTGACAAGGTTGGAGTTCCTGCAGGCAGCCCCTGATAGGGCAATGTGTGAAGCTAAGAGGTTGAAACATAAGCTTCAGTGGAG
Source organism: Pedetes capensis (assembly GCA_007922755.1). Lineage (NCBI taxonomy): Eukaryota > Metazoa > Chordata > Mammalia > Rodentia > Pedetidae > Pedetes > Pedetes capensis. The sequence continues at coordinate 63,908 of VMDO01002327.1, forward strand.
ACCCCAGGATGTTGGAGATGATGAAGATGTGGAACCTCCCTAAGGAAAGGGGCAGGCAACAATTGGAGCCACCCTGAGAGAGGTCATGTGGGCTCCAAATGGCATGGGAATGGGCCTTACCAAGCCTACTGGAGCTCACATCAGGACACCATGTGCCCCAGATTCCAGACATGGAGCTATAGGATTTAATGTTTGCTCTGCTGGGTTTTGGCCTTGCTCTGATCTCATCCTTCCTTTCTGTGCCCCAGTCCTCCCTTTTAGATTGGAAATATTTACTCTATGCCATTGTATCTTGGTCGCACATAACTTGTTTTTGACTTTTACAGGGGCTTCCAGCTAAAAGTTGTCCTGGAGTATGAGAGACTTTGAACTTAGGCTTTTGAACAATTATGGAACTGTTCTGACTGTGGGGACTCTTGGAGATGGACTAAATGCATTTTGCTTTATGACATGGCCAAGAGCCTTTGGGGGCCAAGAGAAGAATGCTGTAGTCTGAATATGAAGTGTCCCCCTCCTGCTCCTGTATTGAATACCTGGTCCCCAGCTGGTGGTGCTATTGGGAGAGGGGCGGGGTAACTTTAGAAGGTGGGGCTGAGTTGGTAGAAGTAGGAGCCAGGGGCATGGCTTTGAGGGTTTTAGTTGGTCCCTGGGTGCTTTCTGTCTCTCTGCCTCTTATGCACCATGAGGTGAACAGTGTCTTCTTCCACATGTTCCACATGCTCCACATGCTCCTGCTGCCATGGTGTTTTGCCTCACCACGGGCCCAGAATTAATGGAGCCAAGTGACCATGGACTGAAATTTCTGAAACCACAAGCTACAATAAATCTTACATTAGGCATTGACACAACACTGGGAAAGCTAACACACACACATACACACACACACACACACACACACACACACACACACACACACACATTCCTCCCTAGATTCAGTAACTGCAAGACCAAATTTATTAAGTGCTGACACATTATTTATAATGTCATGGAGGACATCAAGTATTTGTAAGGTTTTTTGCCTGTTTTCAATTTTCTGATTGTTGTATAGAGCTGGAGCATAATACCTACTAATAACCCTCTCTTTGGAATCATTGTCCATCTAGGAATTTGTCTATATGGTGGACATAATCTAAGAATTGTTTATGCCCAGCTGAATGAAGTTTACCAGTCACCTGCATGGTTGTTGAGGTAATCCTCCCACCATTTCTAACCTGTCTAGGCTAGCATTCTAAAAGCACATGGAAGAGAGCCCACAAAAGGAAAATGCAAGTGACAAACCATGTGCAATATTTATCAGCTCATCCTTGCTCAACTGAGATTCAGTATTCCACCCACCAGATTGTCAAAGTTTAAAGCTTTTCATAGTGCCAAACAAGGAAAGGGTGGGGAAACAGACAGTCTCCCATGTTCCAGGAAGAGCATAAGTGGCAGCTCCTGGATAGGAAGCAATTGGGTAATGTCATTAGAACGATAACTGCACACATGCTTTCACCTGCAATTCCATCATAGGAGTTTATCCTACAGATATATTCTCATGTGAGTGACATCATGTATTTACTGGTGTTGTGGTTTGAATATAAAGTATCCCCCAAAGGTCAAGTGTGTTAATGTTTGGTCCTCAGCTGGTGCCATTGTTCATGGAGGTCATGAAACTTTCAGAGCTGGGATCTAGTTCTCTCTCTGCTTCTTGCCCATGAAGATGTAAGGTCAGCTAGCATGGACCCTGCCTCCTGCCACTGCCATGCTCTCACCATTGCCATTATGGAGTGATCTACTAATTGTGAGCTTCTGCCATGTTTATTTTAGCTGGTTTTTCTGCTACAGAGATGATAGGTGATGAATATAACTCTTCACTGCAGCATTGTTTGTGATAAGGTTTGGAAGCTGCATGGATATTTAAGGATAAGGAACTGGTGAAATGAACTGTGGGGCATGTGACCAAAGGATGATAATGCAGCTATAGAAGAAAAGAAGGAAAGAAGTGATATGGAAGATACTGGAGATATTTTTATAAGGGAGGAAAAAAGCAAAGGGGGAAGTATTGACTATTTGTGTGAAAAGAGTGAAAGTATGAGAGTAAATGGGGGGCAGAATATGGTTTCATACTTTTCTTGGATGTGCACAGAGCATTGCTGAAAATTCTCAAGAAACTGGTAGAATTCATTTCTGTGTGGGTGATGATGGTGGGTGAGTTTGGGACTAACATGGAAGAAACAGTCACTTTATACCCTTTTGTAACTTGCAGATTTTGAAATGTATGAGAGTTGGAGCCACCAAAATAATAAATGGAATAAGAAATTACAAACACGTAAATATCATACACACATCTTGTGCACTTCTTTGCCTGAGGTGCAAATTCTGTTAAGTGTGGTAAAATTAGAGAAATTAAAGGCAAGAAAGCAAAGTTATTAAAGGGGCTGGGGGGAATGGCCGTAAGAATTGGAAGCATTTAGCTCCTGAAAGAATAGGCCAGGGCAAGATTTAATAACAGCCCTGAAATACTAAGCAGTCAGTTGAGAGGATAAGGAGCAGCTGGTCTCCTGGGCTGGGTGTGAATATTAAAGTTTTGACTGAGAAAAAGGTAGACTTGAAATTTCAAAGTGAGGTACCCGATCCTCACTTGATGATTTGCAAAAGAAAAAAACAAAACAAAACAAAACAACAACAACAAAAAAAAAAAAAAATTAAGAGTTGGCTCTACAGTTCAGTCAGATTGAGGCCAAAAAGAGGTTAGCATATACAAGGAAGGAAAGCATTTCCTATTCGCAGGGACCTTTTCCTTCATGAGAGCTGTCCATCCAACATGATTCCCGTTAACTTAAGGCTGCCCCTTTCTTCACCATTCGTGTATGGAGTGGGGACTCAGGAGGAGGGCCAGAAGACAGACTATAGGGCAAATGTGGGTCTGCTCCCTAGGGCATCTTCCAACAGAAAGCCTGACAATGGCTTTAATGGCAGATGCAGGAAGGTGGCACTGAGCTGGGGACTGACTGCACATCAGTTTCTCAGAATAAAGGTGACTGACTGTTGCCCAGAACTAGAGATGGGTCACATCTGAGAGGATGAGTGCCCTGGAACCTTCTGGAATCCTGTTCGGCAGGACAGTCCCAGCAAGAGGCCAGAGGACCCCACCTGTGGAAAAATGTGGGGGCAATGTGGCCAGAGTGGCAGGCAGAGGGAGAGTCCTAGGGAGGGGACTTGGAAAGGCTGAGTGTCAATCATCCGCTGGTACCAGACAGCAGACAGCACACAGCCACCAGCCCAAAGGACAGGTCCACCTGCTTCCTTGTCCTATCTTGCCCCTCTGGTCACCCACCAGGTTTAGCCACAGTGGCTAGAAGGAGGGAGGAGGTGAGCAGCAGCCGCCACAGTCTCCCCCCAGGCGTCCTCCAACTACAGGCCCCAGCAAGAAGGAAGGGGAGGAAAGGTCTGGATTTCAATTGAAACTCAAAGAGCTGATTCTTATCTTAGGACAGATGCTCTTTACCAATTTGAGACTGTAGGATGGTTTGTTATCTAAGAGTAAGCAGAAAAGCCACAGGCCTGCTGAGCTTGCATCAAGTGGCAGGGGAATAAATTTTAAAGGAGACAAGATTAAAGGAGACAAAATTGTTAAAGGAGATGATCTTAAAGGAGAGAAAAGAATAAAGTAGTCCTCTGCCATGGATCATATATCCAATGCACTGGTGAGATTTATTTCTACAAAACCAAAAGAACTGAATTTACAAAGCACAACCAGGAACATAAAGACAGGTTGGACATCATAAGGAACTTCCTCACTCTAAATTTGCAAGATACAAGTTTTCCTACTGTAGGAGATTGTGGTCCCTTTTAAAAAAACTTTTTTAAAATAAAACTCTACTGATAAAATTTCTTTTTCTCTTCCTTTCTTTCTTTTTCTTTCTTCCTTTCTTTCTTTCCTTCCTCTCTTCCTTCTCTCCTTCCTCCTTTCCCCCTTCCTTCCTTCTTTCTTTCTTCTCTTCTTCTTTCTTTCCTTTCTTCCTGCCTTTCTTTCTTTCCTTTTTCCTTCCTTCCTTCCTTCTTTCTTTCCATCTTTCTTTCCAATTTCTCAAATAAGTTTAAAATGTTTACAGAAAAAGGTAAGACAAGTGAATGCAGATTTGGTGCAATTGTGATAATTATGATGATGTATAAATGAGATATGGAAAGTGCTGTCCCAAATAGGGTTTGTGGAAGTCAGAAAACAAAATGCTATCAAATGACATTCCAAGCTACCACTCAGAGCAAGTGTGTAGAATTACCCTTGGCTAAAGCTTTATTATGATTGGTTCAGAATAAGCTACAGATTTGTGATACTTTTCTTAGTGATGATTCAAATCAATTGGTTCTGAAGACAGACCCAATGGCAGAAAGCAGGAGTATGGGATTCAAAAAAAGACAACAAACAAAAATCCTTCAAAATATTAAAAATAAAGAGAAAAAAGTTTAAGAACCAAAGGAAGGAAGGGAGACAGGAAGGAAGAAAAGAAAGAAAGAAAGAAGGAAAGAAAGAAAGAGAAAGAAAGGGTTGAAGGAAAGAAGAAAGAAAAGTTTCCATATACAAGCAGCTTGTGACCATTTGTAAGTAGTGTTGGGCTTTTTGTTGTTGTTGTTGTTGTTTGTTTGTTTTTTAAATCTTGAGACAGTTACAGATACTGCCTCCAGCCTTGAACTTGTAGTCTTCCTGCCTCTGTCTCATGAGTCACTGAGATTATAAACTTGTGCCACCATGCCCACCATTAGTACTCTGGGTCTTTCATTTCACTCTCATAGCTCTGGTACCTTGTATGATTCTTCAGTTTGTATTTTGGGTTTGAAACATTAAACAAGCTTTTAAAATTATACTAAGCTTGATTTAAAATATTAAGCTAAATATCAAATTGATATTTAAGTTTTTCTGACTCCATAATTCTGAGCCTAAAATACACAGAAGTTATTCAGTTTCCCTTGTTATATTGTAAAATGCACAGACACTGTGATTCTATTTAGCTAATTTCAAAATTAAAGATTTCCTTAATTGCAGTCTTCTGTTAGTTCTTTGTAGTTGCTAAAACTGCATGCTGTACTGCCCAAGGGTAGACTAGTCCTATTTGAGTCCCTGGTAAAAGCAAAGTAAACCACAGGGCTTCCGCTTCCAGGAAGATAGAGTAGATGTTCTCTCTATTCCTCTCATTCAGTGCAACTAAAAACCCTAGACATACACATCTAACCAACATGAGAAGACTCTGCAAAGAGAGGGCAAGAAGGCAAGCCAGCTAAGGTTGGCACTATGGAACTCACACAGTAATGGGTTCCCTGCCTCATCTATCCTGGGCGTGAAGCAGAAGAACTTGGCAATGGTAACACCAATGGGCACAGAGGAAAAAGAGGCCCCACTAACCCTTTGATTACCAATTTCAAATCAAGATATATGACAGTATTTTATTTCCAGAAACTCTTCATTACAATGAACAAAATAAGAACATGATTAGCAACATGATTGGAATGCATAAAATGAGTTTGTAAAATACCTTTTCCCAGCATTTCCTTGATTCTGTCAAATTTATACACACTCACTTTTTGATGTAGGTGGCCCAATGGTAGTTAAAGAGATAAAATTTGGCTGTCTAGGGGACTAGGAACAGGGCAGCAAAGCAGAAGAGAAACTTTTAGACATTAACTCCTCAACCCCAGCCAAAATCATAGAAAAAATATGGCCCCCTGCCATCCTGAAGAGTAAAGACTGAGTGAAGAGCCTAATCTTGTGCCCCCATCAGGCTATGCCTGCCTCCCTCGAAGGATGGCATCACAGGAGGCTAAGTAAGGAATCAGGATGTTGACCTCTGCCCAGGGCCTCGTGAGGAACACAATTCCACATTTGTGCAGCAGTCATGAGAAGGAGCCTCGCTTAGATGTCCACGGGGGCCCAGGGAGGACCTTGGCTGTCTACTCCCACCTGGCAAAACAGCACAGTACAGCCTCTTTCCCTGACAGAATGGTGCCACTGGCGGCTAAAACAGAAGGTTTAAATAAGTTTTAGAACTTTACAAGACAACAAATGTCTAGGTTTCAATCAAAGATCACTTATTGCACCAAGAACCAGGAGATCTCACACTGCATGACTAAAGACAAGCAGTAGATGACAATGAGATGAGGGATGTTCGAATTGTCTTATTATCTGAATAATATAAAAAGCCATTATACAAATGCTTTGATGAGCCATTACAAGCCTGGTGAAAATAAACATAAAAAATAGAAAGTATCAGAAAAGAAATAGAAAACAAACAAACAAACTGAAATTTAGAACAACAACAACAATAAAAATACAATAGCCCCAAACAAAAACAATACACAACCTACCCAACTGATAGGCTCTATATCAGAATGGAAGGGACTGAGGAAAGACTCCATGAATTTAAAGATCAAATGGTAGATGACTAATATTCACAACAGAGGAAATGAACAGAGCCTCCAGGACCTGCCGAACTAGTAAGAGAGATTTTCTATTCTTGTCATTAATGGGCTGGAAGGAGAGGAGATAGATGTGGAGACTGTAAAAACTCAATAAAAGATGACTGAAAACTCCTCAAATTTGGCAAAAGACATAAATCTGTACCTTCAAGAAGCTGCATAAACCCCAAATAGTATTCCTAAAGCAATCTATATTAAAACACATAGTAGTCAAACTTCTGAAGGCAAAGAAAAGGAAAAACCTTGAAAACAGTGAAAAAACCCCAACAACTTAAGAGAAGAAACAGCTCCAATGACAACAAATTTCTCATCACAAATGGTGGATACAGAAGGAATACAACCACCACCATTCTCAGATGAGGGAAAGCTAAGGGAATTTGTCACCAGCAGACATACCCTAAAAGAACTTCCTATGGGAAGTTCTCTAAACAGGAAATGAACAATAACAACAATGAAGATAAATGAAGGAATCTTAAGACATAAGGAAAAATAAAATGGTAAACACAAAAATACAGATAGAGTTTGCTTCTTCTCTTGAGGTTTCTAAATTATGTTTGGCACCTGCAGGAAATAGAATAACACTCTCTGGTCTGGGTCTAAATACAAGTAAATGAAATACTTGAGATGAATATGGGAGTAAAGGGCATTAAGGGAGCTGGTGTTTTCAAACATCAAACTAGTGAGACCACTAATGGAATGGGAGAAGTTTGGTGTGTGTGTGTGTGTGTGTGTGTGTGTGTGTGTGTGTGTATAATGTAATACCTAGAGCAACCATTAAAAATTATATTAACATATGTATTATAAATTATATAGGTAAATATGAATGTAATTATAAATATAGGAATATATACACACATCTGCTTCTTTTATTGAACACTGATATATCACACAAAACATGTCCTCTGACAATAATGGAATTAATATAGAAATCAGTAACAGAAAAGTAAGAGGAAAAATTCCTAAGTTCTTGGAAACTAAAAACAATATCAGGAACGAAAAAGGGGATATCACTTCAAACCCTTGTGCACATCAAAAGGCAAGGGAATATGATGAATACCTTTCCACATAAATTTGACGACTTGAATGAAAGGGGCCAATTCCTTGAAAAATACAAGTCACCACAATGCACTTGATATGAAATAGAGATTTTCAGTAGCTTCAGCTAAGTAAATTAAATTTGTCATTTAAAAACTTCCAACAAGTAAATCTTTAGATCCAGATGGTTTCACTGGAGAATTCTACCAAATGTTTGAAGAGAAATTAAGAAAAATTCTACATAGTCTCTTCCAGAAAATAGGAGCGATTTCCCAATTCATTTTATGACCCAGTATTATCTTAATATCAAAATCAGACAAAGTCAGTACAAAAAAAGAGAAAACTATAGACCTAGCATGCATAATGCACTGGGTTTAACCCCCCAGTACGATGTACACACACACACACACACACACACACACACACACACACACACACACAAAAGCAAAGTACTTAAAACATTAGCAAATACAAGTCAACAATGTATAAAAAGAATTATAAACTGTGGCCAAGTATGATTTATTACCAAATGTAAGGATTTGTAAATGTAATAATTTAAAAAATCAAGCATAATCCATCATGTTAATGAACTAAAGAAGAAAAAATCACATTATACTAATCAATGCAGAAAAATTGTCAAAATTCAACATCAATTCATGGCAAAACCTCTCAGAAAATGAGAATAAAGGTGAATTTATTCAACTTGATAAAGCACATCTACGCAAAACCTACTGCTAACAATAGAGTTAATGGTGAAAGACTGAATGCTTTTGCTCTAAGATAAGGAACAAAGGATATGTACTCCTATTACTCTCATTCAGTACTGGAAATTTTAGTCAGTGCAAGGTAAGAGAAGGAAATAACAGGATATGCACAAGAAAGGAATAAATGAAACTGCCCCTATTTTCAAATAACATGATTGTTATTTGCTTAGAATTAAGTCGATATTACAGTAAACAAAATATATAGGCATGATAATAGAATTTGCTTCTCTTCTTGAGGTTTCTATGTTTGACATCTGCAGAACATAGGATAACACCCTCTGATGTGGTTCTAAATGCAAGTAAAGGAAATACTAGACCTAAGTCAATGGGATTACAGGCTTGTGCCACAATGCCCAGCTGGCTCTATGTTTATGAGAGAAATTGGTCTGTAGTTTTGTTTTTTATTGTACTGATTTTGTTTGGTTTTGATATTAGGATAATACTAGGTCATAAAATGAATTGGGAAATATTCTTTCCTATTTTCTGGAAGACACTATGTAGAATCCTTCTTAATTCTCCTTTAAACATTTGGTGGAATTCTGCAGTGAAACCATCTGGATATGGAGGTTTATTTGTTGGAAGCTTTTAAATGACTACAGAAACTGCCTAGAATTCATAAGTGAGTTCAATAAGCTTTCAGGATAACGATAAGCACAGGGAAAACTACCATATTTCTATATACTACTCAGGAACACATAAACATCAAAATTAAAAATATAATACCATTTATAATCACAAAAATATATATAAAAAAAGTAAGGTTAAACCTAACAAAGCATATTCAGGACTTTTTTGCTGAAGACTAAAAAATGCTGACAAAACAAGTCAAAGATCTAAATAAATTATAAGATATAAAGTCTTCGCATTCAATGGAAAACTCAACATAATAAAGATGTCAGTTTTCCCTATACTGATATACAGGCTTAACACAGTTTCTTTCTTTCTTTTTCTTCTTCTTCTTTTTTTTTTTTTTTTTTTACCAGAAGAGACAATCTTTATGAATCAGGAAAAATATGGAATGCTTCATGAACTTGCATGTCATCTTTGCACAGGGGCCATATTAATCATCTCTGTTATTGTTGTTAGGTGCTGTTGAGTCCATATCTGACTCATAGCAACCCTACATACAACAGGCGAAACACTATTGTCAGTGCTTCCCTGCTATTTATAAGGTTTGCGATGGCAGATTGATTTTTGGGAGTGGGTTGCCAGGTCCTTCTCCCAAACCTACAGCACCTGGTGTTCCAAGGTTGTCTCCCATCCAAGTACTAACTGGGACCAAGCCCTGCTTAGCTTTTGAGATCTGATGGGATCGGATGCCACAGGGGATCTCTGTGAATATGAAAAATTTCTATCTCTTAACTGTACTAATGTCAGTATCCTTGACGTGATAATTTACTATAGCAACATGGTACCATTGGAGGAAACTGAGAAAAAGTACACAGGATCTCTCTGTATTGTTTGTTACAACCGCATGTGACTCTATAATTATCTCAAATAAAAAATTCAGTTAAAGATGTAATATTATGTTGTAAGGTGCTGTTGAGTCAGGTCCAACTCATCGCGACCCTACATACAATAGAATGAAATACTCCTCAGCACTGTGCCAGGTACACGATCTTTTTTATGTTTAAGCCCATTGTTGCAGACACTGTGTCAATTCATCCAGTTGAGGATCTTCCTTTTTTGTTGTTGACCCACCACTCTCCCAATTATGATGTCTTTCTCCAGGGATTGGTCCCTTCTGACATGTCCAAAATATGTGAGATGCAGCCATCCTTGTACCTAAGGAATTCTCTAGTTGCACTGCTTCTGGAACAGATCTGTTGGTTCTTTTAGCAGTCTGTGGTATGTTCAGTATTTGTCTCCAGCATCATAATCCAAAAGCATTGGTTCTTCTTCAATAGCATATATGTATGCTATTGAAGCACCAAAAACTCTGGAGGGCCACATACCTAGCTTTAACACAGATTCAATTTATGAATTGTGTGAAAAAAATTTTCTTAACACAAACATGTATGACTTTTATAACAAAAGGAAATAAGCTAATAGAATTAAGAAAATAAACCACCCTCATTTCTTATTACTTAAAGTGGATATTGTCTGTAATTCTCCATATGAAAAAAAGCTTCTTGGCAGAACTGGCTCTGGCATTTAGGAAATATGTTAAGTTCCATCTTTTACAGGAGGAAATCCTTAGCTTAGTTTTTCTAAAGAGAAACTCACTCCAAAACTTTTAGCTCATGGGATCTGCCTATTCATAAAATATAATTTGATTGTACAAAATTCTTCCCAAATATGTAAACTCAACCTCTAACATAACTGATTCTCTTGTTCAGTAATGACAGGGAAGGGTACAAACAGCACATCAAGATTCTCACACTCTTCAGTGCCAAGAGATAGGGTGCTCAGCTGTCCTTGCAAAAACCCTGACCATCAGGAATGACTCAGTGAAGGGACAGGAAAGGAAGCTGAAGCAGTCACTCTTGTTGTTTTCCGCTCGGGAAACATTGTACCTGCTCCTGCCCACTTCTAGATCAGTCCTTGTTAGGCATATGTGATGTAGCTAAACAGAGAATAACTTCCTTTACCAAGGGAAATTGCATCGTATTCTGTCTTTCCACATTAGGCCACAAAGTACAACTTTCTGTCACTGTCCTCTATTCAACTCACACCTTTGGGATGAAGATGAAAGGCACAATTTGATTCACTGCTCAATATTCCTGGCAACAGGCTTGGAATTTCCACATCTTCTGGATATTGTTGGATAGCTCAAATAAGCATATTGTTGGGAAGATGAAGAAAATGTCTTTAAATGTGAATAGAAATAAGCTGTCACCTCCTGGAATTCCTTAAAGCCACATGGTATTTTATTTTAACATGGTCCCTTACAGAGTTAACGAACGTACTTAAGACTGTGCAGCTACCTAATGATAAACATGACATATGCTCAGACATAGCAGCCCCAAACACCCTGTGACACTGTAGTTAAAATCATCTTTCCACAGAGTAACATTAGATGATGGACTTAAACACCAAGTCCTTCCTCATAACTCTCTATGATATCTTATTTAATTTGAACAAGGCACAGGGAAAACTTTGTTACTCATACCTTAGAACTTAGCAGCCCCTTTCTTGCACATTATCTTACTTGTTACAGTAGACACTGCTCTGAGCTAGAGTGAACAGTTATTTTTTCTTGTTTGGTTTGGTTTGGGTTTTCCCCTCACACACAGATGAAGAAACTGAGGTTAGTGAGACTAAGTAATTTGCTTGAGGGAACAGAGCTGGCAAATAGGAGAACTATGACCCAATGTGATCTCTCTCTAATATTAAGCTGCAAAATAGTTTTAATGACAGTTGAAGCTGCTTTTACTATACCCTTTGCTCCTAATATTTGCTTATGCAAACTTACATATTTACACTTAATTTTCAATATTTAAAATTAGCATTTTTTCTTTTATAAAAGTAATAAATGTTTATGGTAGAAAATCTAGAAAGCAAAAGGCAAAATAAAAATCATGTCTGATTTCATTACCCCAAATAGCATCATTGTTACAATTTTGTGTAAGTCAGTCTTTTATCCATCCTTATGTAAACTAAGCCTGCAGCTGTACCACTGTGGCATCCTATCCCATTAGATCTTGGAAACTAAGCAGGATCGGGCCTGGTTAGTACTTGGATGGGAGACCACCTGGGAATACCAAGTGCTGTAGGCTTGGGAGAAGGACCCAGCAACTCACTCCCAAAAAACAATCAGCCATTGAAAACCCTATGAATAGCAGAGAAGCACTAAAATACTGTTTCATCTGTTGTATGTAGGGTCTCTATGAGTCGGATTCCAACTTGATGGCACCTAACAACAACAACAACAACAATAACATATAGGCTAAAACAAAACAACAAAGACAGATTGAAATCATTGTACATATACTGCTTAAAGATCATTCTTTTTTCTTAGAATTGTATAATAAACATTTTCCTATGCTTCAATGTCCTACATCCTACTCAAAAATGGCATCACATTCTATTGCGTGAACGCATCCTAGTTTTATCTAGCCAACATCCTATTGCAAATAATAGGTTGTGGTTTTTTTTCTTCAGTTATAAGCAATTGTAATGTGTTGTGCACATCCATGGTAATTTTCTTTGAATAAATTCCTAGAACTGGAATTTTTTGGAAAGAGCTTATAATATATTAAAGCTTTTAAAATGTATTTGAGTAGTCCAAATTAAAAGTTAAGGTTTCATTTGGCACCAGATTTGCTTTAGCAAATTTTTATGCCATCTCTGAGCTTTTACTAATTGCAATGTCTGTGGATTTTAATGCTAATCTTCTGAGCTAGATAGTGTGACATCCACAGGACTGTGCCTGTTGTTGTAGTCTTTACTGAGTTCTCTAAAGAATTCACATCTACAGAAGAAGAAAATCAGACCAGAGATGCACAGAACAACAGTGTGAACTGGATGACTGGGGATGCCCCTGCATGTCCCTAATGATCCCTGCCCTCTATGGCTCACGCCTTTGTGTAATCCCCTCTCTCTGAATACAGGTGGGACATATGACTTGATCCTCACCAACAGGATATGGAAGAGATGACGGGATGCCACCCACATGATCCTGCTATTTTGTGTAAGACTTCCTTTTAGCAGACTGTACCTAGAGGCTCGTCTTGAGGGCTTAAGGAAGTAAGTGGCCATGTTGGAGAAGTCTATGTGGCAGCTCTAGGACCTAAAGGGAGCCTCCAGCTGACAGTCAGTGTAAGCCTGGGGCCCTGAGCCACACAGCTGTGGGAATGGATTCTGCTGATAGCCTGATGAGCTCTGGGGTGGGTTTTCCTACAATTGAGTCTTGAGATGAAAATGCAGCTCAGCCAACACCTGAGTTACAACACCCTGAATGAGGATGCCATTAAGCAGCACCCAGATTCCTGACCCATGGACAGTGGAGAGGGTAAATGTGTGTGCTTTTAAGCCACTAAATTTGTCATTATTTGGTATGCAGCAAGAGATCGCTAATCCACCCACCCACCCTGAAACCCGTGAGCCTAGGTGACTGACTTTCACCCCGTCAGCGGATTCTCAGCATGGCCTTGAATCTTCTCCGAAGCCGCCCTCCTCTGCAAAATGCAGTGCCCTCCATGTGGGCGGATCCATTCCCACCCTTCCAATGATTTTCTCCATGGCCGGGTAGGGGACTCGGTCCAGCAGTGTGCCTTGTCCAGGGCCCAGCTGAGGCAGGCAGTGGGAGCACTGGCCAGAAACTAGCCGGTGGAATGAGAACCTCGCTCTGCAAAGTCTCTGCTGCTGGCCGTGGCTGCCTCTCCTCTGAATGCTCTGACCCCATGGGACCCTCTGGGCTCCCTCCACTGGGTGGCCTCTGTTCTTAGGTTCCCAGAACTCCCAGGCTGTTCTTTGTCTCTTTAGGCCCTGGAGTAGTCATGGCTCCTAGCTGCAGCTCATTTTTAGTTTCTTTTCCTTTCTTCTGTTTGGCATCTGGGGTCCACCAACACCTGTAGAACCAGTTCTCTGCCTTAAGTTCCCTTTGCCAGAGGTGGGCATGCTGGCACATGCCTGTAATCCCAGCACTTGGGAGGCAGAGGCAGGAGAATTGTGAGTCCAAGGCCAGAGGCAGTCTGCATAACTCAGCAAGACTCTGTCCCAAAATTAACAAACAGACAAACAAACAAACCACAAAGGACCTGGAGGTGGGTGCAGCCAAGTGGTTGAGCATTTACAAAGTTTGTGTGAGAACTTGGGTTCAATCTCCAAGTACTGCAAAAATAAATAAACAAATTCCCTTTGCCGTAAAACACAAGTGATCTCTATTCTCTCAGAGACACTGGCCGGTGCACCTGCACATCTCCGACCTCTGCCTCATTCGACTCCACACCCGGCACCTCAGCACAGGATCCACGTAATCTCAGTGCTACCAAAACTGCCTGTTGCATAAACAAATGAAGGGTCAATGCCGTGCTCTGCCAGGGTTTCCTGACTGGGGTCCTTAACAGATGTCAGAGAAACAGCACAGGGCACCTGTTTTGGGGAGTGTACACTCCAGGGGCGGAGAACAGACCTATAAACAGATTATTAGACCTGCATGATAGGCATCAAGAGAAGGCTATTCCCTGTGGGAGGAGAGTAGAAAGTTGGAAGAGGTTCCCTGGTATGGAGGTAGTGAAGAGGGGCCAGGAGGAAGGGCGTTTCTACCAGAGAGAACAGCCTGTGCAAAGGCACAGAGGCCTCAGTGAGCACAGTGAGTTCTGTTCTGAGTGGAGGACAGTCACGATATCCCAGCTGTCAGGTGTGGTTTTACCCAGTAACAAATTCTCCATCCCCCAAACACTATATAGGATTCTACCAGCCTTGTCCAAATACAAGACAAGGCATCTAGCAGTTCCCACCGACGGGGGCATCACACTGTGCTGGTCCACTGCGCTTTCTTCTAAACTACTGTCAGAACTGAAGTTCAGCCAGATGACATGTGACATAGTGGAAACAGGAGGGGATAAAGAGTGGCCAAGCAGTGTGCTAGCAACAGGCCCAAGGGGACACCAGGCCCAACACTTATCCTGTGTTACCCAGAACAACTTGCTTTACTTCCCTCATCTGTATGGATGCAGTATCTATCCTGGGAAGAGGGCAAGAATCCTGGAAAACATATTTTTACTACTAACTAAATACTAGGTCCCCCACTTGTCTGTCAGCTTGTTGTGCTGTGGGGGCTTGGATGCTGATGTGATCCTGAAAGTTATGCCTTGGTATTTCAGATACCAGCAGGGCCACCCACAAGGTTCAAGCTGCGCTTCCAGGCTAAGACAGACTAGGGAGAAGGACCCAGCAGCCCATTCCTGAAACAAGTTGCCATTGAAAACCCTATGAATAGCAAAGAAGCACGTCGAATATAGGGCTGAAACATGAGTCCCCCAGACTGGGAGACATTTAAGAAAGGACTAGGGAGGCATTGCCACCTCAAAGTAGAATTGACATTAATAATGAGAGTGGAATAAAGCCCCAGGCACCTCCATTTGCTGATGTGGCATGACTCAAAGTGAGAAGAAACACAGTGGCTGCAAAAATGGGGTTGGATATTAAAAGATCATGTGCATGGAACAGTGTTAGGTATGTTTTGTTCTGTTGTATATAGAATCGCTATAAGTTGGAGCTGACTTCATATCACCTAACATTAAGTATGAGGTACTGTGCCGAGGGCTGTGATTTAGCTCAGTTGGTAGAGCACTGCGCTGCAGTCTCTGAGGTCCAGAGTTCAATTCCCAGCACCGCAAAAATGGGAGAATGGCAATCCACTCCCAAGGCAATTCCGAAACAGTCAGCCATTGAAAACCCTATGACGGTTGCTATGAGTCAGATAGCAGCTTGACGGCACCTAACAACAACTGTGCTTGAATTTATTACTCATTATCTCACTAAATCCTTGAATAATGCTATGAATGAGGTGCTACTTTTACCTCCAAATTAGAGATTTTTGAAATACCAAGGCTTGGAGAAATTAAGGTCTCCTAATTGTCGATGGGCAGAAACTTGCAGGCCCTTGTCCCTAACTATTGCTTGAGTATCGCTCCATGGGGAAGTACTAGACCTGGTGTCTGGCCGGAATGGGCAGCTCAGTAAGTTTATATTGCCCCTTCTCACTCCTAAGGATGAGGAAGGTCAGTTGCTGGCCCAGGTCTGAGAGCACTACTCACAAGCTCCAGAAAGCAAAGGAGGTGAAGTGCAGGCCATCGGCTGTTATTTGACAATTTGCTCTGAGCTTGGAGATGAGTGTGTTAGGGTTTGAAATGAATCCCAAAGCCTCCAACACCAAAAGAAAACCAAAGAATCCCAAGTCCTGAGAAACGTGCACTCCCAGGAGAGGCAAAGCTAGGAACAGTAGCTCACTGGGCAGCTTTATCTTAGGAAATTCTTGTTATTATATGTATTGCTATGATATGTGACTTACAGATGCCAAAACTAGGGCTTAACTGACTTGTTTGTGTCACTCAGAAGTGTCCTGAATGCTTGTGAACCACAGTCGAGGGAAGACAGGCCCTGGACTCCCCTGCAGTTGGCCTAGGACCTTTCTGCTCCCCTCTGCTCTGAACTCTGCAGGTGAGACCTGTGCTCTGCAGCACAGCCCTGGGGCAGAGGGGGCGCTGGGGAGTGTCCCAGTCAGGCATCCTCAACTTCACACCCTGCCCAGGCTCCTGGGCGTGGTGACAGAACTGCCCTCCCTGCTCCAGGCTTTGACTCCTGGGGCGAGAGTGGGGGGGGGGGGGGGACACCGGGCCAGCTGCACGGGGAGGCCTCACTCTGACATCAAAGACTTTGTGTGGCCTGTCTGCACAAGTGCCTGCCGGCCCGGTCTGCACGCCCCCATGCCCATGCCACCCACTGCTACACATGCTACACACAACACGACACCCACTCCCATCTCCCACATTAGCACACACACCACACACACGCACACGCGCCGCTCAGCACACACCACACACTCTCACCCCACCCAGAACACTCCATATACACATGAAACACACCCCACACATGCCACACACTCACACACCACAAAAAGCACAAGCACCACACACGCCCATTGGACCCATCATCACATGCTCACAGGCCGCCTGCAGCACAGACCACACTCACTCACAGCGCACACCACACGCTACATCGTACCCTCGCCTCACACCTGCACATCATGCACATAAATGTACCTCCCGTGCGCCAGGTGCCACACAGACTACATAACCCATAGCCTGTACACCCTACAGCACATACACAATATCCCCAGATATGTGCATGATTCTCAGCACGTGAACTGCACGCACCACAGCACATCCATAGCATACTTCGCATCACTGCACCGTGTGTATCCCATGCCACGCACATGCGCAGTGCCTATACGCACAGCACATGCATACCACACGTGCATGTCTGACACACTTTCCTGTAACACACATACCCCACATTGTTTGTGTGCCACGCCCAGCACACGCAAGCACACACTCCACACACACGATGGCCCACACCTCCCTCGGGTCTTCTCAGATCACACATATCTGCAAACTGTACTTCACCTACCCCAGCTAGACACACCCACCACACACCCCTTCGCTCCATGCTGAGCCTGCCCCACACTCGCACGCAGAGTGTTGAGTTCATTCTACCCAGGCTGTAGATGTGACCTGCTGGCCCCAGTCATTCTGAAGAAAAGCCACAGATGGCTCCTCCAGGGGATCTTTGCTCTTCCGGCATCATTGGAGCCTCATTGCTGGATAAATTAATTACAGAGTTGGAGAAACAGAAATTCAGCTCCCACCCACCATTGCCCTGAAGTATCAACATTGTAGATCTGTTTGGGAACTTCAAACTCGTAGGTGGGACGCGGTTGTCACTGTGCGCCCAGCGCTCTGCCAAGCACTGGCCTGCCACCTCTTTCATGTGGGGAGAAGTCACGCCCCTCCACTCTGCCTTTCTCTCCGGCACCCATCTGGAGCGTGTCACTGTGCAGGGAACAAACGTGTGCTATCCCTGAACCTGGCGCATATCCACCTTGGGGCTGCTGGGCACCATGGAGCAGGAGGGGCATGGAGTTCACTCGTGCCTGCCTGGAAGGCATCTGTCTTCCTGCTGCTTCACCTGCTCTTTGGTGGGATGCGGGGAATCTGCCCACTCAGGAACCAAGGGGCCGAAGGGTCACTGCAACCATGCTGTGCAGCCGTCCTTGGCTGTTTTCAGAACTGTTCATTTTTTGCACTGGGTGGAATGCGGAGGCCACTCCTGACAGCCTCGTTGTCCTATCTGATTACTGTTGACCATGCCCTCAGGCTCAGGGCTTTTTCCTCACCCAGACTGTGCCCGGAGGCGGTGCTCATTGGAAGGCCCTTAGAACACAAAGAAACCTGGGCGCTACTGGACCCAGCTGTCCCCAGCTGGGGTGGGGCAGGAGGAGCGGGACAAATGTGCTGTCATCTACTGCCACAGCCAGGAAGATGCCTGGGAAGTGGAACACATGGGTGTCTCTGGGCCAGGGCTCTCTGGCGTGTGGCCCACACTGACAGGACAGCTGCCCTGCTGTTTCACAGGAGCCCCTGTTATGCCCTCTGGTCCAAAACTTGCCCAACAATCCATCCCAGTGCCCCTGAGTGTGGTCTCAGGGGAGAATGGAGGAGGCAGCAGAGGGAAGAGTTGGCTTTCTCTGAGCTCTGCAGGGTATGTGCAGCCCACCAAGCAAGATGGGAGCCAAGGCAGAAGGGGGCTGAATGGTGGAACTGTTATGTTTACTTCAGCACTTCAAGTGCCATTAACTTTCACTGGGGGCCAATCCCTGACACCGGGGCCATAGTGATAATCCTTTACATAGCAGCATCTAGACTTGCCACGAGGGTGCGTGCATGGCCATGGGCACCTTTAGGCTGCTGGAGGACCTCGGAAGCTGTGGAAGGAGAGAGGCAGAGCAGTGGATAGATGGTAGCATTTTCCAGAAAGCGTTAAAAAATTGAGAGCAGCATTTGCTGTGTCCTCCAGGCCTGCGAGGGCCACCAATTGTCGTTTGTCTGGGCAGTCTGGGTAAAATTCAGGTCTGATGTGGTGTCTAATTTGCCTGTGACTCTTACTTCCCTGTGACTAGGTTCCGCCCTCAGTAAGAGTTTTCCTTTCTTTTCTTTCATGTTTTCTTCCTGCTGGCCTCCAGTTGCAGCTGGATTGCTGGCTACTTGGGACACCTTGGTCTAGAACATAGGGAAGCCAGAGGCCCCAGGGGCAGCGGCCCCCAAGTAAGTGCTTCAGGGTAAAGACAGCCAGATGGCTGTTAAGTGTCTTGTGAAGGCACTTGGCCAGAAACCCACAGGAGAAGGTTCCTGCCGCCTGGTCTGTGGTCACATTTCCGCCAGGAGTCTCCCAAGAATTGTCGGGTGGGCCAAGCGCTCTTGCTTCCTGAGGGCGGGTATGTGCTATGCACTCCCTGATTTCAAGGAAAAACTCAGGAAATCCGTGGCCCAAGGAGAAAGGAGCTCAATGGAGTTTTTGTTGTTATTTTGCAAGGGATCTTGAAGTGAATGCCCACAAACTGCCCACACGATGAATAGCAGGATTCATTTCCCAGGGCAGCAAGGCCAGGCAGGGCCTGCAGGAGACCTGCCCTCCCGGGCCTCCGGCTACCTCAGCTCTAAGGGTGCTTTTCCCTCACAGAAGCTGGGGTGCCAGAAGCCCGAGGGGATCAGCAGACACCAGGCACATCTTTCTGATCCCCGCCCCTAGACTGTCTCCTTTTGGCCGTGGGCCATTTTCTGAGCTTCTTCACCTCAGTTTCTCTATCTATAAAAAGGAGATAATGGTGTTTACTTACTTACCTCATGAGTATTATAGGAATTAATTACTGTTTATAAAGTACTTTGAAGATGAAAAGTGTACCGTCGCATCATGATTATTATAAAATATCTCCACTGCTGCCAGCCAGGTTCTCCTAGAGTCAAGCAAACATTCCAACCTCACATGAGACCCTCACAGCCTGCACATGTGTGCTCTCCTTCTCTCTCTCCCTCCCTCCCTCTCTCTCTCTCTCTCTCTCTCTCTCTCTCTCTCTCTCTCTCTCTCGCACACACACACACATGCACAAGAGATTGCTGTGGAATATCTGGAGGTGGAGTAAGACAAAAGCCACTTTCATCTAGGAAAGGGCCCTTTCTATGTATGGGGCAATGGTAGTCAGGAGATTCGGAGTGAGAAGTGGCAGTGACCAGTGAACCCCTATCCACAGTAGTAGCATTTTGCAGGATAGAGCCAACTATTCCCACTTCAGCTCCTGAGACAAAACATGGATACCCTGATGTCTTCTTATGGAGAATTTTTGTCTTTACCCTGTGGTGGGAGTAATGTAATTTGTGGGATACATAAGATCTATAGGCTACCTTGACCTTCACTGTGATGAAAGGCCTCTACAAAGTTCCCTTTCATAAGGACCTTGGCAAACAAAGAACATTTTCAGATTCAAAGTCTCCTGACATCTCAGGTCATCCCTCTTCTTCAGTGAGGGTGATCTGACCTTTTGGAATTCCTTTGGAGGCAGAAATAAGTTTTGTCAAACTGCCATTTATTTGGGTTCTAGTGTTGCCTCCGCTCATTATGGGAATGGTTTCTTATTCTCTTTATCTGTTATCTGATTAAACAATAGGGTGCACAGCAGGTTGTGCTTGTTAATGGGGTTGAGTATGGAGGAATGCCTAGGGCAGGATTACTACAGAAAGAAGAGTCTGTAATGGGGGAAAAAATTGGTTGCATCAGAAGCTGTGTCTGACCACTGGTAATGACTTTTTCAAAAGTCCTAAGTTTCTAAGGTAGCAGATTCAAAATATATTTATATCCAGTTTTGCTATGAAAGAAAAATAGGCAACATCTCAAATTCCAAAAGATACCATTTATGATTATGCTGTTTGTTTATATAATAATCCAGGTATGTCTCTTCCTAGTAGAGCACAGTAATTATATCTAGGAAGCCGGGAGGTACCTGTGTGAATTACGCTGAAGTGCAAGAACACCAGGTGGAGAACAAGTCAGCTCAACTCATTTAGTCACATGGAATGTGCAAAGGCTCCTCATTTCAAGGCAGAGTGTATTTCTGAAATGAAGGTTGAAAATCCAAATGGAGGTTGAAAATCCAGTAAATCAAACGTGACTTTTAAATAGAAATAATTGTGCACTAAGAACTCATGCCCCTACTGCCAATTGAGTCTCTTTATTACAAAAGCAATTCACGTTCATTTTTTAACTGAATTAAACAAAGTGTTCATAATCTTTCTGCCTAGAGAGAACCATTGTTTACATCCCAGTACCCCCATACTTCCAGAATTTACATGGGTATTAAAAAAAGAAAGTATCAAACTTACAGTTTTGTAACCTTGTAACATTTATTAGAAAAATTTCCCACATTTATAAATGAATTTATTTTATTGTAGATTGATACAATTATGACCAAAGGCAGAACATGTTATTATATGCATTCTGCCTATATATATTTCTAAATTTGAATTTCCTGTTCATGTTCCAGGCCCATCTTTCTCAAGTGGAAGATTAATTTAATGATTACTAAAAAAATCATTATTATTTTCATCCTCAATTTGTTAGAAATTTAAAAAATAAAGACATTAATTTTTTCAGGCATAGATCTTCCAAATATTTTTACAATTTGTTCTTTTGTTTGCTTTTGTTTTGATTTACAAGACAGATATATTAACATTTTGTATAACCATATCTATAAGTCTTTTACTTTATGGCTTTTGCCTTGGTGTCACATGTAGAAAACTTCCTATTCTCCCAAATTATGTAAATATTTACCAAGAGCTCAGCCTTTAAGTATATGTGTGTGAAAGTGTGTGCATGCACACATGGATTTTTAATGCAGAAATTAGTTGTGTATGTCTTGTGGCGAGATTAGAAATATTTGGTAATTTTTGACAGAGTCTCAGGAATGCATTTGATATTTTTTCCTTATTTTCATTTTCCTTATTTGTCCCCTTTTATCCTCCTCCCTCCTTCCCTCCCTCATCCCTTCTCTCTTTCCTTCCATCCATTCTTCCTTCCTTCCACCCTTCCTTCTTTCTTTCCTTCCTTCCTTCCTTCTTTCCTTCCTTCCTTCCTTCCTTCCTCTGAATAGGCAAAAGCAGAGTTCAAGTTATCAAGCTATCTGTGACCCTTTGAAGGCTTTCTTGGACCCCTGTTTCATTAGGTCTCACTCCTTCCTTTTTGTAGCAATGATGTTATAAAATATCAACCTCCACTAAGCCTGTACAGTCTGTTCCCTATTTGTATCTTCTGATTCCTTCCCTCTTTTGCTGTGCCACATCTATATGCCTTCAGGATCTCTTTCAGTCCTGAGCTTGTTGAGAGCTTGGTTTGAATCCTGAATCCTTGAAATGGGAATGTTTCTCTCTTTGGCCACACTTAGTGCTTCACGAATCCCTTGTAGAGCATTACTATGTCTCCAATGATAGATTTCAGTCTTGGCTTCTACTTCCTAGCTGAGTGAGTGTGAGCAACTCATTTAATAACTCTCTAAGCCTCAGTTTCCTTATCTGTAAAATGGGATTAATAATAACCTTCATTAGCTACTTCACAACATTATTGTAAAGATCAAATAAGATCATGGTTATAAACGTGCTTAGTAAGCTGTAAAGCAATATACAAACATAAGGTGTTATTATTTCTCTTTTATGTGACATTATAAAAGATTGAATATGATGTGTGAATATAAAGTAATAAGAATCATTTTTAAAGTAACATGCCATGCTATAAACATCCAAATAAGTGCAATCCTTTCAGTAGGCCTCATAAGAAGCCCCAAATTAACTTTTACTACATTGTTATCCTTACTCAAAACATATTTTTAATTCCTTTTGTTTTGGGGATAGTCACAAACATTCTCACTTGGTGCAGTGTTTTCTTTCTTATTTACCAACTTCGCCTTTTTCTCCTACTCTTCTCTTTTCCTTGAACTTCCTGCTTGGAAAACCTGAATGCGTAGAAGCAGGGTTAGGGGAGGCAAAGAGAATTCAAGGAACGAGGAAGCATGGGAGGCAGGACCAGTCTACATGGCCACATTGACATTGACCGGTATGGAAATCTTATTAGTATCTACGTCAGGAAAAAGCTTAGTTTGGACACATTTATGTGATGCTTGCTGCAGGCCCATCTGTAGAATATAGGTAAGTACACTGAACGTAGGAATCTGCACAAAGAAAATCCTACTCTGCTGAAGTCTATCTGTTCCATCTCATCAAATAGTACTTGTACAATTGTAGAAGCTATGCTGGACTAAAAGTGAACAAACCTGAGTTTCAGTTCTGGCTGTACAATAAATAACAGAGGGACTGAGTGATGTCAGGCCCATTCTATAAATAAGGAAATTGAAGAGGATAATCGTTAGGGTTCCTTTACTCTTGAAAACTTTAGGATTCCAACAGCCTTCCTCAGCATGGTTTTATGGAGGTACAAACCCATACCTAGCTCTACAACTTTGGGCAAGCTCTTTAACATGTTAGAATCTCAGTTTCTTCTTTTATAAATTTGGAAAGGTATTTATCTTGTAAGTCTTTTTGTGAGGACTCATTGATGAAATGTATGGGGAAAAAACACAGAGTAAATGCTCAATCCACATTAGATATAATTTTATTCTTTTCACTTTATATTCTCATGGAGTAGAATTACTCTGAATCTCTTCTTATGCTTATATTTGAAATGATGTTACTACTATGGTTGCTATAATGATGTCCTAAACTGAAATTAGCTTTCTATCCACCTTAGTTCTGTACTCTGGGGGGTGGCTGCTGCATCCTTGTTGTCAGGAGACATGTAAGTTCTCTGTTGTTCATGGTGAATAGGCTCAGACTCTGAACACAAATCTGTGACTCAAGTTGAGCTATAGAACATTCTCTCTGAAACTCCTCTTGGGTCTACCTTTTCAGCGGAAATCTGTTCTTCCCTTCCAATGTCTTTGTAATCACTGTAGAAGTACATACTGTAGAAGTACACACTCACCCAGATATGCATGAGCAAGTGCACACACATGTATGGAATAATGAAGGATTTATTTTAGTCAAAACAAATTTGAAAAATATCAGTGAAATTGAAAAACTTCTATACTTAATTATAATAATTAGTATAAAACCACAGTAATTAAGACAACATGGAATTAGGAAAAGGATAGACACATAGATCAATGGAACAGAATAGAGAGCCTAGAAATAATTGATCCACATAAATATAGTCAACTTATTTTTGATGAAAGTGCAAAGGCACTTCAACAGAGAATGATAGTCTTTTAAACAAATGATGCTGGACACTTATTCATGTGCAATCGAATGAATTTCAACCTATATATACCTCACACATTACACAAAAATTAACTCAACTTGTATCTAGACCTAAAACTGTAAAATTCCTAGAAAAAAACAGAAGAAAATTTCTGTGATTTTGGGTTAGGCAAAAATTTTATATACAACCACAAAAGCGTAATTCACAAAGAAAAAAAATTTGACTTAGTCAAAATTTAAAGCTTTTTCTCTGTAAAAGACATTGCTAAGGGAATGAAATGCCAAGCCACACACTAGGAGGAAATACTTGCAAGCAACATATCTGACAAGGACTTTTTGATAATATATAAATAAATACAATAAGAAAACAAACCACCCAAGTAGAAAATGAACATGGCAGGGATGTAGGTCAGTGGTAGTGTGCTTGTTTAGAATGTGCAAGGCCATGGGTTTGATACTCAGTAAAGAAGAAGAAGAAGGAGAAGGAGAAGGAGGAAGAAGAAGAAGGAAGAGGAGGAGGAGGAGAGGAGAGGAGGAGGAGGAGGAGAGGAGGAAGTGAGGAGGAGGGGGAGGAGGAGAAAAAGAGGAAGAGGAGAAGAAAAGGGAGGAGGAGGAGGAGGGAAAGGGAAGGGGATTTATGGGGAAGAGAAGGAGAAAGAGAAAAGGAAAGAAGAAAAGAATAAAGAAAGAAAATGAAGAAAAGATCTGAGGAGATTCTACATTAAAGACACACAGATGGCAAACAAGCATGTGAAAAGTTGTTCAATATCATTTGTCATTAGAGAAAGGCAAATGAAAACAATGAGATGCTATTATGATCTATTGGAATGGCTAGCATCCATAAAACTGGCAATATCATATGCTGGTGAAGAATGCGCAGCTATAGAAACTCTCATGTGCAATCGAATGAATTTCAACCTATATATACCTCACACATTACACAAAAATTAACTCAACTTGTATCTAGACCTAAAACTATAAAATTCCTAGAAATTGCTAGTGGGAATGCAAAATGGTACAGCCACTTTGGAATGCAGTTCCTTGTAAAGTTAAACATAGACTTACAATAGGGCTCTGCAATCACACTTCTGGGCATTGACCAACTAATTTAAAAGTTTACGTCCACAGAAAGCTTGCATGAAAAGTTTATAGTAGCTTTATTCATAATTGTCCTAAACTGGAAGTAACCAAGATGTCCTTCAGTAGGTAAATAGATGAACAAATTATGGTACATCCAAACAAGGGAATATTGTTTGGCAATAAAAGGAAACATGTTATTATTTCACATACTAAGAGATGAATCATAGATGCATTGTACAAGTGAAAGAAACCAGAGGAAGAAGGCTATATTGTGTATGATTCAATTCATGTGATATTCTGGAAAAGATCAAAACCATGGGGATAGAAAACAGATCAGTGACTGCTAAGAGCTTAGGGTAGAGGAAGTGCTTGATTAGGAGAAGCATTGGAAATTTTTTAGGATGCTGGAACCAATCTATATGGTGCTATGGTGGTAGATACATGATTTTACACATTTGTAAAAGCCCAGAGAACTTCGTAGCACAAAGAGTAAACCTTAATTCAGGCAAATTTAAAAAAATCAGATCAAGAGATGTCAGGATAGAATGTGGACTCTGAAGAAAGAATATAGTTGAGCTACAAATATGTGAAATAACCTTCCTGAAGGGTATGGAGAGAAAGAGATGTTGTCCTATGTAACTTTGGCAACTGTAACTGTCAACTGTAAAGCAAAAGACAAAAGGAACTGAACATAAGCACTGTATTCTGTTGGTGAGATTGTTTCTCGTGAGGGTATGACTTAACAATTCTGAAACTGCTATAAATGTTTACTGGCATTGAGCAAATAGATACATGGCAGATGGTAGAAGCCAGGTTTCTGATGGTTGGAACCATCACATAAGCAGTGGAAGAAGAATAGAATGATTGATGTGATTAGAAGTAGAGACATCAGTATGAATGTTTACTTTAATACAGCTGCAAATGAGTAGAAACAGAAATAATCATAGATATATGTGTATACATGAATTCTTAGAGATATCTATGTTTCCTAGCTCTATCTACTGAAAGGGCCTAGAAGCAATGACATTATAGTAATAATAAATATACTTATTTCTCAGATCTTGGTTTCTGATAATGTTCCCTAATACAAACATCCAAGGCTCCCAAGAGAAATGGCTGGTTCTAGGGGTAGGACTTGGAATGTATAAAAGGAGTCTACAGCTTTTTTTTTAGTGCTAGTAAGGAAGTACTGAAACATAAAATTGATGGAAGTGTATCAAAGGAATTTAGGAGGCAATCTACAAAGGTTCCCAATAGGTAAACCTGGAGCAATTTGAGGAACAAAATAAATATAGTAGCATTGGGTTATAGCTCAAAGTTTAAATTAATGGCCATGAGTCCTCCCTGATACAAACAAATGGCTGAACATACAAATAAACAAAGAGACAAATCTCCTAGGCAGAAAAATTTTCAATAACTGGTGTAGATTCTCTTCCCTGAAGGTGGTGGAACTTAACTCCACACCCCTTGAATGGGCTGTGCTTAATGACTTGTCTCCAAAGAGTCAAGTGTGAAAAGGTGAGAAAAGGAGCTTGACAGTGAAGAAATCTGGCAAACACTACTTCACCCAGATGGTCAAAGGTACCATAATCAGTGGCAAGTCATGTTGATTGCATGCACTGCTGATACAAAGTGATGAAAAAGGAACTTCACCTCCAGGGTCTTCCACCTGAAAACACTAATTCCTGTCTAAAAAAACATAAACAAAACAACACCAACACCAACACCAACAACAAAAACACCCCAGAAAAATCTAAATTGAGGGACTTTCTACAAAATAAATGACTGGTACTCCTTTGATGTCAAATCTATCAAGTTTGAGAAACTGTCACTTCCAAGAGGAGAATTGGGAGTATGACAAATAAATGTAATGTGATGTTCTAAATGGACTCTTGGGAGAGAAAAGGGACATTATGAGGCAATCAGTGAACTCTAAATAAAGTATGTAGTTGAGCTGATAGTCATGTATTGGCATTAGTTGTTTAGGTTTGGCAAATGTAGCACTGTAATAGAAGAAGTAAAGAGTAGGGAAACTGGGGATATATAGTATATAGAAACTCACAGTACTATCCTTGCAACTTTAATAACAACATTCTAAAATGCCTGGAGCTGTACCACCATGGCTTCTGGTCCTGTCAGATCTCGGAAGCTAAGCAGGGCCCGACATAGTTAGTACTTGGATGGGAGACTGCCTGGGAACACCAGGTGCTGTAGGCTTGGGAGAAGGACCTGGAAGCTGACTCCCCAAAATCAGTCAACCATTGAAAACCTTATGAAGCACTGACAATAGTGCCAGGCAACGCACAGTGTCAAGTAGTGTTTCATCTGTTATACATAGGGTTGCTATAGTCTGTACCAACTCAATGGCACCAAACAACAACATTCTAAAATAAAACAGTTATTTGAATTTAGAAAATGTATCGGAGAAAAATACAATCACAAAGGATATGTAGTGAAAGAGTAGATGCAGAATGATCCCAATTTCATACAACAACAATATATGAATATGTACCAGTGAAAAACCCAAATTTATATATGTGTGTACTCGGAGATGTGACCATAGGTAACTTTTATTTCTCCTTTCTGCTTTTCTGTATTGTTCACATGCTATATTTGACAACAAACAGACATTCCTTAAGTAATTAAAAAAGAAGCTATACTCAAAGAAAGGAATAGGAGACCATGCACTGAGCAAGGGGAAGAGGATGATGGGCCCTCTCTGCAAGGCAGAGGCCGTTCTTTCCCGATCCCCATCTTCAGCCTGACTCAGGCAGCA
This sequence comes from Pedetes capensis, assembly GCA_007922755.1. Lineage (NCBI taxonomy): Eukaryota > Metazoa > Chordata > Mammalia > Rodentia > Pedetidae > Pedetes > Pedetes capensis. The sequence goes on from VMDO01002327.1 coordinate 91,816, forward strand.
GTTATCTCTGGGAGCAGGCTGAGAAGATTGAACAAGGACTGATGTGTGGTCATCATTTCTGAGTCACAGTAAGAGTATGCGCCCATCTCTCATTTTTCCAGGTTAAGAAAACGGAGATTAAGTGATTCAGGCAAGGCCGTGTGGATGGTTACCATGCTGAGCCATCCAGATGTGTTTCATTTGGCCAAGGAGGGTTTCAAACCCATTTTCACAGGAATTCCTTTAGGTGGGGCCTCTTCTCTTTGTGTTGATGATAGCAAGTTCAGTCCACATGGTTATTTAACTGCCAGCTCCTGGGGGCCTTTATTTAAGAGCCTCGATTTAGGTAAAGTATCAGAGGTGAAGAATTGTGTGTAGGTTTAAAAGTTCTGAGATGAAATGAGGAAAAAGCAACTTCCTTATTAATTCATGGAAGGAGGAAAAGTTTTTGTCTTTGTGGGTTAATGACTTGCTCTGACCAGGACACACCTGCAGCCATAGCCCTGTGGAATCCGATCCTGTTAGATCTCGGAAGCTAAGCAGGGTGGGGCCTGGTTAGTACCTGGATGGGAGACCGCCTGGGAATACCAGAAGCTGTAGGCTTGGGAGAAGGACCTGGCAACCCCCTCCCAAAAAATCAATCTGCCATTGAAAACTCTATGAACAGCAGAGAAGCACTGACAATAGTGTTTCCCCTGTTGTACAGAGGGTCGCTATGAGTTGGATACCGACTTGACGGCACCTAACAACAACAACAACGACCAGGACAACTGCATTGTGTGAATCCAGCAGGCTCTGTGTGAATCGTCATCTCTGTGAGTGCAGTCCCTGGAATTGTGCAGTGCACAGAATGTGCAGCCATATGCAGAAACTCTGAATCCATCTGTATCATATGGTAAAATTAAGGGATTTTTATAATCTTGTTTGATGTACTGTTGAAGGTAAAGTTTTGAGCACATCTCAATTCAAAACCTCTCTCAGTCATCATCATCATCAACAAAACACATTATAATGTTTATTATTAACTATGTACAAGACTGTATTATCTCATTTATTCTATATGCTAGCCCTAACCAACAGTCCTAATGCATCCTCATTTTACAAATGAGATGTGTAGGACTTAGAGAAGTTAAGTAATTTGCCCCAGATCCTATAGTAGTGGTCCCCAAACTTTTTGGCATCAGGGACTCATGCCAATTTTTGCATGGAGCAGACGCAGAGCTCAGGTGGTAATGGGAGCAATGGGGAGTGGCTATAAATACAGATGAAATTTGCTTGCTCACACCCATCAATGCAGCCCATTTCCTACCAGTCTTTCCAGTCCATGGCCCTGGGGCTGGTAACAGAACATTTTCAGAGTGATAATACGTGTGTGAAGCTATTAGAGTTCATGTTGTTGTTGTTGTTAGGTGCCAGCGAGTCAAGTCCAACTCATAGCGACCCTCATACGGTTTTCAATGGCTGACTGTTTTGGGATTGCCTTGGGAGTGGGTTGCCACATCCTTCTCCAATTTTGCAGTGCTGGGAATTGAACTTGGGACCTCAGAGACTGCAGAGCAGAGCTCTACCAACTGAGCTAAATCCCAGCCCCATTTTTTGTTCTACTTAGAAAATGATTGCTATTGAATTGATATGGCTTATTTATTTTTCTGCATCAATAGATTAGTACCTATAATTTTGAATATTATTGCTAATATTTTTTTCTTCGTTCCTTTATCTAGATGAAGTAAACTATTATGACCTCTCTTTTTTTACTAAATTTTACTTCTCAAATTACATTTTCTTAGTGCTCTCCAATAAATACAGTATTGCAATATTTGTCACACACACTTTTTGTATAATGATTTATAAACAGAAGGCAGGGTTTAGCATTTCGTATCATCATAGTTATTTCTTTGGTCATAAGAACAGATGTGGACAGCTGGGCATGGTGGCACATGCCTGTAATCCCAGCGGCTTGGGAGGCGGAGCCAGGAGGATCACAAGTTCGAGACCAGAGGAAGTCTGCATAATTTAGGGAGACCCTGTCTCAGAAAGTAAGGAAAAAAATAAAAGGGCTGGGGGTGCAGCTCAGTGGTCCAGCACTTGCAAAGCATGCAGGCATGAGGCCCCGGGATCAACCCCTAGTAACACACACACACACACACACACACACACACAAAAGAACAGATGCGGATATTTTTAAGCTGTTAGGAATCTGGGAAAAAAAATGTCCATTTTGGTACTGATTACCTTAAAACTTATTAGATAGTCTTTCTATTTAATCTCTTGCTGTGGTAACATAATGAAATGGATTTCCAAAGAGCCCATATTGAAACACAGATGATTTTTATGGTCTCCCTCAAGGAAGTCAAGTGTTCAGAGAAAAGTAGAGAATTATAGCATTTGAAAATGGGAAGAGAGTTGTGTCCAGGAAAACAAGTCAATGCCACTGAATGTGGTGCTTAAACCATCAGGCCTGCAACGATGTCTTCAGATCAAAGTCAATGCCACAGATTTTGCTGTTGACCGCATTTATTTCATCTTTTGGATGCACAGAATAGAAGCTATTACCAAAAATACAGCTTTGCTTAAAAAATGAAGACCTTTTCTGTCCTTAGTAAACACATCTTCTGTGAATGAGTTGAATATATCCCCCAACTTCTGGTAACTCACATCTGCATCTCCAGCAAGGTCTGTCCCCTAAAACTTGGGCCTGTGTCTAGCTGTCCACATCATACCTTTGCATGAATGCCTTACCAGAACCTCAGCTTCTCCAACCCTAAGCTGGTGATCACCACCTCTCTGGCCACTTGCATGACAATAACAATCACACCAACTCAATTCTACCTTTCTCCATTTAAGGCTTGGGAGAGCCCCAGATTATCTGCTTCCTTCAATCAACATGTACATTTGATTTCTAACACATAAAGATCCCATTTTCTCAATCACTGTCACGTCTGTGCCTCTTGCTCCCAGGGCCACCTTGTCTTCCTGCCAGTACCAACTGGGAACATCTTGATGACAGGTAGCATCTCATGTATAGCTGAAACACTCCATGGGTCCCTAAGTCCCCTCACCCAGACAGTGCCTGATGAAATATTTGCTTGCTTGCTGTTGAAAAGAAGGAGAAATCAATGAAGTGCTACAGAAGTAATATTTGGGGAAATGTGCTCATTTTTGGTCAATTGAATTCAAAGTGGAGTACTTTTGTTTCCTTTTGTTTACAGCCTCTAGCTACAGCTTTCAGAGACTTTTTGAATTTTTCTCAGAGTCATTGAGAAGTATTTTCCCTAAACTTTGCAACTGTTCAAAAGTAAAGTTTCAAGTGTGTACAATTATTTTTAAGCCCCTCTAATCACCTATGCTTATTGGAAAGGCAATTTGTATGTGGTGTGTCTCCAGGCCTTAGGTGTGGTTTTCATCAGACATTTTTTCCTCAACCAGCTCAGGGATGGAATTAAATCCTAATTGCTGCAAGGTATCCATTGTATACAGAGAATTAACTTTCTTCTATGCATCTTCCAGGGTGGTAGTAGATATCCATTGTCCTTGGTAGAAGTGAGAAAATAGTCAATTAAATCATTTTCTATTTTGTGTTTCATATGAGAAACACCAACTGAGAAAATCTGGAGGGACTCAGAAGAGGTCCCTAGGAAACATTTCTCATACACTGCCCAGAAGTTGCAATTCTCTTAGTCAATGGTCAGACTAGCCTTTTACTTGCCAGCTCATCCATTTGCTGCCTCTTGAAAGAAAGCAAGAAAAGCCCACTGCCCATGGATAGGCTGCTAGCAAACTGCCCTTACTCTTTCTTCTTAGTTTTCCTTGAACTCTCTTTTCACCATATGGAGCCTCAGAGTCAGAAATTAAGAAAACAAACAAGTGAACCTGCAAATACTCCTGCATCTGGAATGTTTTCCTTGAAACGAGGCTGTCCTGCAAGGAATAGGCGTCAAGGGAAGCTATATGCTCTTTGGCTTCTTTTTGGAGAGGAATGGTTAAGAGCTGTGATGGCAGACATGAAAGTGAGCCAATCCTTTACAAGTGGACTCCTTTGACAGGCCTTTCCTTAACCCCTGATTCCCAGGAAGAGGAAAGTCGCTAACAGGAACATCACAAGGTTCCACTAATGAAATGTCTCTCAAACCAAACCATGTATGATGACAACTAGTGGGAGGAAAAAATTTCCCCCAAATCAGGTCTGGCTGCCCACCCTCCAAATTACTTTGCTGGATGCCAAAAGGTTATCTGTGAGGAACTAGGGAAGGAAGTGTATTTGAAAACATCACTGAAACTTGTATACAACATCTTAAGGTGTTTGATCCTTTTATGAACTGTTGACAGCTTTTTGCCATTGAAGTGTATGTGAGAGTTGCCAGCCAGGCAAAAGGAGGAAGTAGGGCCAGCGTGCCTGACCAGAGAAGCCCTAAGGGCTACTTAGATCGCAGCACATGGGATGGCCAGAGTGCCACAAGAAGCTTAGGCAGTTTACTATTCTGGCTGTCCAAATGTTTCCTTTGGAGTATGATGTCCTTTCCACTGCTAGCACTATGTCCATTCAAAGATCCATGCAGATGTAATTCCCAAGGCACTTAGCATGCAGTAGCTGAGGATTCCTAATAATCACTGTTATACTACACTAAATCTGTGAGTGCACATTTTAGGTCATTGCCCAGAAAATTCATGTGAGTTTCTTAATGGCCATGTCAGTTGCTTAACTGGGCCTTTACTGGAAGTTTTTAGTGCTTCTCTGGCCCAAGTTAGTCTTCTCTGGGTCAGTCTGTCTGTACTTCATAAAGTTCTCAGTATTTTCCTTGACTATGCCTGATGGTACCTGTAGCCGTACCATGGTGGCATCCAATCCCATCAGATCTCGGAAGCTAAGCAGGGTCGGCCTGGTTAGTCCTTGGATGGAAGACCACCTGGGAACACCAGGTGCTATAGACTTGGGAGAAGGACCTGGAAACCCACTCCCAAAAATCAATCAGCCATGGAAAACCCTCCGAATAGCAAAGAAGTGCTGACAATACTGTTTCGCCTGTTGTACGTAGGGGTCACTATGAATCAGACATGGACACCATGACACCTAACAACAACATGCCTGATGGCAGCATCTCTCCTGTTCCTTCCTATGCTGGGAAAAGTTCAGGGTTTTGGCTCTTCCTTGGGACCTTGTCACTGGTATTAGATTAACCAGCCATACTTGGAAGCCCCTTGCTTAAAGATGAGCATGTCAGATATATGGGTACTTCCAAGTCAGTACTAAGGCAAAGCCATCCTCATTAGTACAGAGAAAAGAGCCTTTTCCTCAACCCTCTGATACATCACTTTGACTCTTCATCTTGGTCTCCTTTCCCACCTTTCCAGCACAGGTTTGCTCCTACAGCTCCATGTGCAACTCAAGCTCTGTACAAGACCCAGCTGTTTCCCTCCCCTCTTCCTTAGCTCCTTCTACAAGCTGACCTCATGCCCTCATGACTGTCTTGGCCCTATGTCCATTTGTAACTCATTTTACATGACTTTCCTGGACACTGATGCAAACACACACCTCCTCTTCACTGGCATCTCCACATCACAATTTTCATTTCATCATGCCCTTCTACCAGTCAAACTATATTGTGACAGGATGATCCCACATGTGCTGTTAAGTTCTTGCAATTCGCTGAGGATCAAGAGTTTAAAAATCTTTTTGCAAGTGTCATACCGACGTGACAGACAGCCAAACAACAGAGCGGTTAATAGTCAACTTTCTTGGAGGCTTAGATTCCATCAGATATTCCCAGCTGGAGAAGGGCCCATGGATCTTATACCCTCATGCCTGTGTTGCAACCACCTGACCACACTCAACAAGCACAGGATTTCTTACAAAAGCCTGATTTCCTCCCAAAACAATCTACTGAGGGAAAACAAACACAAAAACAAAAAAACTCAATTATTTCTTTTGCTTCATTTGACAGACCTCAAATTACATTTTTTTAAATAAGTGACTCATTTTCATATTAAATTGCTTGATCATTTCTTTTAATTTACTATGGAGTTTCTATGCTTTGAAGTACAGGGTTTTTGTTGTTGTTGTTGTTCCTCTTCAGGGTATGACAAACCATTGCATTGTCTTGAGAATTGAGGATAAGCTGGGTCAGAGAGGCAGAGCAAGTGGGGCTCAGGGATGTGATTTCTAAATAATAATTCCCATGTGAATACTCCTACGGCACTTCCCTTTTACTCGTGTTTTTGTGTTGCTGTTTTTGTTGTGGTCTGGGTGGGGGCAAAAAATGAAATAGTAGATCCAGATGTGAAATATATCTTTTAAAACTAAATGTAGGGGTGTGTGAGCATGTGTGAATGTGTGAGCAAAAGGCAGTAAATTCTGTTTCCATAAAGACTCAGATAAGGGAAGGTGAAGAAGAGGGATAATAATTTACTGTTGAAACTCACCCTTTATGAATCACAACAGTCAAAAAAGCTTCTTTGCAAAAGTACATCTTCTCTATTACACAAAGGACAAATGTGGCAGATTTTCAGCTTTGCATTGTACATTTTTTTTTAAGTGTTTTAAGACAGGGTCTCACTGTATAGCACAGGAGACCCTGGAGACCAGGTTGACTTTGAATTCACATAGATCCTCCTGCCTCAGCCTCCCAAGTGCTGGGATTACAGGCATGCGCCACTGCATCTGGCTAAACAGCCAGGGCTTTCTTGCTCTGCTGCGGAGAAGCTCTTGCTCAGACGCTCCAAGGGCCTCAAGTCATAGCCTCCAAAACAGGAAATGAATCCACCAGTCATACCATGCTGTGCTGTTCCCATGGAAATGCTGTCAGGATGGGATTATTGACAAAGACTCTTAGAAGGTAGATTGTTACTTATTTTTTCTTTGGCCTCCCCATTCAAGAATTCTGATCTTTTGAAATTAAGGTTCAAGCCATCAAAACACAGCTTCAGATGTTCCAGGCATATGTTACTTTCCTGTCAGTGGTTTCTTGCTGAGAATAGGCTGACCATCATCACACAGATGAATCCTAACGAGCACTAATTTGCCAAGCTTTTGCTTAATCTAGGCTGATTACTCCACCTTGCCATGCTACTTCCTCAATGCTGGAAAAACATCAGTACAACCTATAAACTGCGAGCTGTGGATGTTCTCAAGGTAGGAGTCTTCCTGTACATCTTAATTTAGTATAAAAGAGACTATGTCATGGTCTCCCAAAGTAAGAGCTTTGGAGTCAACAGCTCTAAGCTCAGGATCTGGGGGTATAGCTCAGTGGTAGAGTGCTTGCCTAGCATGCACAAAGCCCTCAGTTCAATCCCCAGAAAAATAAAGAAAAACAAACCAAACAAAAAACCCAGATATGAGCTGAGGCCTGGCATTAGTTGTTGACCTTGAACTAACAGTTTTTCCTTGCTGACTTCCAGTTTCTCCATAAAGCTGAAACAAAACCCACTTCCAAGGTAATTACATTAAATGAGATTATATAACAGAAAGCTGGGCCCACTTGGAATGTTCTACGGCTGATGTTGTTGTTGTTAGGTGCCATCAAGTCGGTATCCGACTCATAGCAACCCTCATAGGGTTTTCAATGGCTGACTGTTTCAGGATTGCCTTGGGAGTGGGTTGCCAAGTCCTTCTCCCATTTTTGCGGTGCTGGGAATTGAACTTGGGACCTCAGAGACTGCAGTGCAGCACTCTACCAACTGAGCTAAATCCCAGCTCTCTACAGCTGATAAGCAGATGAAAATCTCCTCTACTCCACTCCATTCTTAGAGGGGACACATTGGAAATCTCTAGTCCACCCCATTCCTAGAGAGATCCGAAAGGAAATCTCCTCCAGTCCACCCCATTCCTAGAGAGGACCCACAGGCCTACTCGACTACTGTTTCTGTCCAGGTGCAATATGGTTCCCCCAGCTGGCATGGGAGCTGACCCAAAAGCAGGACAGTTTACTGATCTCAGATTTAGCAGGATTTATTACTAACTATCACAGCAACAAATCACTCTGCATTCTTAGATAAATGTGCTCCATGTACATTTAATTTTTTAAAATAGCATTTGACTAATGTGAACTTCTTGGATGATGTAGACAATCAGTGCATAGTCTTCTAATGGCCTATAATGTTCACGGGCTGATACCATCCTATTTCCAAAACTCAGCTTGGCTTCCCATACTTGTCAGACAGTAAGTGATTTTACTGAATGATGGAACTAGTGTGTCTAACCACAACCCGAGAAGATGGTGTGACTTGATCTTTGAGGTTTTTCCTATGAAAAAATGAACAATTCTCTGGAAAATACACTTTCTCATACTTCAGAAGTAGGATCAGAGAAGTTTGCTGTTATAGATTTTTCAGCCCCAATGTGACAGTCGCTACTTTTGCACCTATTGTCACTGGGTAGATTTGAGTCTCTATCTTTAATTTGAAGTAAGGCATACATCACATCTTTGGTTTTTACCTTCTTTCCAAACTAAGACATTACTAGCTTATTTCCTGACTCCTGTTTGCTAGGGAAAACAAATAGCACAAACTGACTTCAGATGAAACCATTTTTTTTTTTATTAGAAATTTTTAATGTACATCATAATGTGATTCATTTTGACATGCTTTTCTTTGTGACAATTTTCATATATGCAATTTGATAAGCATTATTCATATAGGTTACCCCTTACCCTCCTCTATGTTTCCCCCCTCCCCCCTTCCTATCTAAGATGAAACCATTTTGACATTGGTCACCATCAAAGAACATGCACTGAAAACACACAGCATGAAGGGATCAGTAGTAGGGACACTGGTGGCACTGGGCTACTGAATGGCTGGAATATTCTCTCTCCTGCATAAGAGAACCATGTCAGAAGGCACTGGCAAGGACTGGTGTTTTTTAAATGTCCCCTAGTGTACCACCAGCCAGGATGGGTGTAACTGAGTCAGAGGCCAGAAGAGCTGGAGGAAAAGGAAGGAAACAGGGTGTGTAACCACATGACTGAAGTGATAGGGCATATGGTTCTTAAGCAGGAAAAGCCGTGTAGGCTGAACAAAAATGTAAACACTGGTGGTATTTGGAGCATTCAGGAGGGCTGGGAATAAAAAGCTGTGTGAGTCTGGTGAAAGAAAGGGTGGCTTTGATGTGGGGCAAATTTTCAACTGTGGCAGAGCTGCCATCGCTTGTGGATGCCAAAAGCCTTTTTAAAGGACAAGCAAGAGGGTGTTCTTTGCTGAGGGGTGGCCTGTACGGAGGAGAGTCCTCCGCCTTTTTAAGTTGAAGGAGAAGACATCATAAAGAATCTTAAGTGGAACCAGTGAGCGCAGCCTGTAGCCACACAATGCTGCCAGCCACTTCAGCAGCCACCGGACCGCCAGGCTGATGACAGACATCCTCCACTGCATCATATCTGCCTGGGTCGAAATGTACCCCATTAGGTATCCTCAATCTGAGCCTCATCCTGGGTCTGCAGAGCCTCAGAAGAAGGATATACAACCAGCTGTCCAGGAGTGGAGCATCTCTCTGGGAATGAGGGAGAAGCAGGATTCTATAGCTGGCCAGGAATTAGTCCTTTCCATGCTCCCTTCACATCTTCCTCTGAAGGCGTGTGCTGAAGCCATGTAGACGAAGGAAAAGAGCCCAGCAGTGGGGTTGGGTGAGGCTGGGTTTTATCGTCATTCATGTATGAACTAGCTTTGTGACCTTAAGCAGATAGTTAGACTTTTCTGCAACTCAGTTTCCATACTTGGATAACTACAGACCTTTCCATGTTAAACTGCCATGATTCTGTTGTTTACAGCAAGGTGGTCCATTCCACTCTTCTCCGTATAAATTTGGGCAAGGTTTTTATTCCACCTACTGCCTCAGTTTCCCCATATTTGAAATTGAATTAATCATACTAGTTTTACAATATTTTGAGAACTTTCAGATGAAGAATATTATGCAAATATTAGCTATTATCAAAGCCCTAAAAGCAATTATGGGGCTGGGGTATAGCTCAGTTGGAAGGGTGCTACTCTGCACTCTCTGAGGCCTCAGTTCAATCCTCAGCACTGCAAAAATGGGAGAAGGATGTGGCAATCCATTCCCAAAACAATCCCAAAATAACCAGCCATTGAAAACCCTATGAAGGTCGCTATGAGTCAGACCCAACTCCATGACTCCTAACAACAACAAAAGAAATTGTTGTTGTTGTTAGGTGCCGTCGAGTCGGTATCTGACTCATAGCAACCCTCGAAGGGTTTTCAATGGCTGACTGTTTTGGGATTGCCTTGGGAGTGGATTGCCAGGCCCTTCTCCCATTTTTGCGGTGCTGGGAATTAAACTCGGGACCTCAGAGACTGCAGCGCAGCGCTCTACCAACTATGCTAAATCCCAGCCCACAAAAGCAATTACAGTACTTTAATTTCTCAGCATCTTGTCAGATTGAAAAAAAGTTACTGGTAGGTTTCACTCTGGTAAACGTTTTTTTTTTTTTTTTTTAATCTTGCCACAACTTGACATGCCCATTCAAATCCCCTCTGGTCATTTCACATTGCTTTGCTTGTCCCTTCCATTTCCCTCATAACCTCTCCACTCTGCAGAAGAATTCCAGAGACTTGACTTTTAGCCCTGGATCTACTAGCTGCTCATGTGATCCTCAACAAGTCGTGTCATCTGTGTAAGCCTTTGTGTTCTGATCTTGACAAGACAAGGTTAGGCCAGATGATTTCAATACCTTCCAGGGCCAAAACATGACTTTAGAAAAGTGTCCAAATGCTTGAGGCAATGGAAAAAGATGAAGCATGGATAATACCTAGAGATGCTCAATCCCATAAACCCGTCAGGCTGGATTTACAATAACCAAAATTGTGGTGCTTGGAGTAACTTCCCACGTCCTCCTTTGTGGCAGTGCAAAAGCTTTAATTCCTACAATATTATTAGTGTGCTGCAGTGATAATTGTATTTCTCTATATCACATCCCAACATGAGATGACGCCCTACTCTCGCTGTACAAACAGTAAGAGAGAAGGCAAAAGGCAGGAGCAGTCTCAGGATTTACTCATGGTATATTGCAGTTTGCATTCAGGTATACCTGTATTTAAAGCGAGTAAGTCACACTTAAAATGGAAAACATTGGTGTTTATCTTTGGGTGTCTGTGGTAGAGCGCAGCTGTAGTTGGCTTCTCTCCCAGGGGCTGTCTCCCCCAATTTGAGCAGTTGGTCTGTGCTTTCAGCCACACACTGGCTCTTGTGATTTTTGAAGGTTCTGCCATGTACCAAACACTGGCTTAGCAGTTTCCTTTGGGTTCTCTGGAGTTATTCTTACGGCTGAGGCTGAAAGATTGCTCTTTCCCAGCCTCCATTTTCGCTGGAGACTGGAGTTTTTGTAGGTAGTGTTCTTCCCTCTCTATAAGATGAAGTGTCTACCCGTACGTTCTTTCTACTTGCTGCACCAGTCCTATAAAACATGCACCTCTGCTTCCCTGCAATAGGGAGCCGGGGTTGCTCTTGGCCACATCTGAATGCACAGCTCAGCGCTCTCTCCAGAGCTGACCAGAAACCCTCCAGATCAGGTCTGAAGCCAGATCAGACTTTCCAGTGATGTCAGCTGCTGTTGCTTCCTCCTCCTCCTCTGTCTTCTGGCTCCTTTGCATATAACACCAGGAAAAGGCCTTCTTACTGCCAGCAGCAGGTCCTAGTGTCAAATCTGACATGGCAGAGGCCGTTGCTAACCCTTGAACTTGACTCTGGAAGTCCTATCCAGAGATTGAGTGATTCGTTTGATGTTTGTTTCTTGCTTAATTTCCCCTTTCAGCAAATCAAGACACTGAGGATGCTCTCAGATGTTCTTGTGGGGAAAGGGTTCTTTGATTGGTGATTAAAGGTATCCATCCCTTAAATTTCAGTGGGCGAAAGTTGAATCACAGTGTTTCACAGCACTGTTCTAAGTCTATCATTTGATTTCACCACCTCAGGAGCAAAAGGCTTGAGGATAACAGTGAGTTGTTAAACTGTTGGAATCATAAAAGCTACTTTAAGTAAACTGACTAAATTGGAATATAGACTATCAGCAATTGGAGGAAAGTGGAAAAATTGTATTGTGTAGGACTCTTTTGTGATAATGACTCTAATTGAACAGTGGTCTTTATAGAGCTGCATAACCAAATCCCAGAAAGGCAACCATGGAGCTGACCTCAGCAGCAGCCAGATCCAGGAAGTTGAATTCCATCACTTGAGCACCTGTTTCTCCTTCTCTTCTTTGATCTTGCCCTTTGCTTCAGGCCTGGCTCCTTGTCTCCTTGTTCTTTTACGTGTTGGGGGACCTCTGAAGCCACATCCTTATGGCTCAAGTCCCAAAGAGAAACAGCAAAAACCCCTTCCACTCTTAGGGAGCAGTGAAGGTTGGCCACGTTAGTATTATATGGTATGTGTACTGTGGTTGTCAGGGCAGTGGGGAGCAAGGAACAACTGATAATACTAATGGGGACAGGGCCTGTTACCAAAAGGAGGAAAGGGCCTGGGCAGCCCCAAACAATAGTCATATAGAAATAATTGGGGAACTTAGCCTTTCACTTTGCTGTGAACTGTAGAGTCCAGGAGGTTTGAAATATAATAGTCCATAGTGGTTTTCTGGCTCCATGCTCCAAGAGTGGAAATGTGCAGAAAAGTCTAGGATCTTCTTAAGGGCACAAATGGCAGAAAACCATGGAATCAAGAACCATAGGCAGGATTCCTTTATAGCCTGAATTTAATTCCTAGTTAAATTTTTCATCAGAAGTGCATGCTCAGCTGGATGCAGTGGCACATGCCTGCAATCCCAGTGACTTGGGAGGCAGAGGCAGGAGGATTGCAAGTTTGAGAACAAAAGCAGTCTGCATAATTTAGTGTGATCCTGTCTCAAAAAGAAAAAAAAAGGGGGGCTAGAGGTGCAGCTCAGTGGTACAGCACTTACAAAACATGCAAGCACGAGGCCCTGGGTTCAACCTCCAGTACTGCAAAAAAAAAAAAAAAAAAAAAAGTGCACACTCAGTAGATCTCAGCTCCTGCCCATCTCCAGTGTGGGACATATGTGTAAAATAAACAACACGGCTGTGAGCATTTACTAGACATTTTTCCAAACTTTACTCATCTGTAGAAAGATGTCCATTGTTTGTGAGGAGGAATGATTTAGCTAATAAAACTCTCAGAAGCTTGACTTCAGAAATAGAATAGAAATTTAGGTGAATCATTTAAAATATGTAAGTTGAAGTATTTAAATCATGTAATAATAAAAACTCTATTAACGTTGGCATCACTTTAATAATTTCAGATTTATTTCTTGGCTATCTTTTACATGATATAATTGGAAATCAAATGTCCCTAATAAATAATTAAGATTACAAGATGTATTTTCTGAGCAGTTTCTTTTTCTTTTTACAATACTTTTTCTGTCTTCATGGCTGGATTTCATCTGATTTATTGTCAGCCCTCCATTCTGGCAATCCACTCCCAAAGTAATCCCAAAACAATCATCCATTAAAAAACCCTATAAGGGTTGCTATGAGTCAGAGCTGACTTTCCTGCACATAACAACAACATCTCCATATCCATGGGTTCCACATTCATGGTTTGAACCAATCACAGGTAAAAAAATAAAATTAAATAAATAAATAAATAAATAAATAAAATTGCTTCTGTACTGAACATATACAGACTTCTTTTTCTTGTCATTATTCCTTAAATAATGAATATAATAGGTGTTTATATAGAAGTTATATTAGATATTATAAGTAATCTAAGGACAATGAAAGTATAGGGGAGGATATGTGTACATTGTGTGCAAATACTATGCCATTTATGTAGGGGTCCTAAGCATCCAGAGTTTGGTATCTGCAGGGGGTCCTGGAACTAATTCCCATGGAAACAGAGGGGCAACTGGATCCAATTTTGTCAAATAACTTAAAATGCTGAATACTTATGGTTTTGAGATTCTTGACATCTTGCATTTCACATTAGAAATTCAAGCCTGTCACTGGAATATTTTGAGCCACAGAGACATGAATTTAAACTTTGGATATCTTATGTATTAGCTCTGTGACCTTGGGCAATATTACCCATTTCTCATTTGTAATAACCTATCTGTTAGGGTCAGGCTGGGATTTAGCTGAGTTGGTAGAGCACCACTCTGCAGTCTCTAAGGTCCCATGTTCAGTTCCCAGCATGGCAAAAATGAGTGAAGGATGTGGCAATCCACTCCTAAAGCAATCCTGAAACCATCAGCCACTGAAAATCCTGTGAGGGTCGCTATGAGTCAGATACAGCTCCGACTCAATGGCACCTAACAACAACACCTGTTAGGATCAGTGGAAAATTTAATGACGTCAGTTATGAAGAGGTGATTTCCATATATCAGGCCTCAGTAAATGTTAGGTTTTTTCCTTTTTTCTCCTAACCAGGACAAAACCTTTAGTTAAGCAAAGAATTACATCTTGGGGAAAAATTGTTTTTCAATACTATGTGATTAAACCCAGGATCCTCCACCACTGAGCAGGATCTCTCTAACCTACACAGGCTGCCTTTCGCCTCAAACTTGTGATCCTCCTCTCTGAGTCTCCCAAGTTGCTGATATTATAGGAGTGTGCCATGGCACCTCCCACGAAAAAGCTATTTTCTTAAATCAGATGCTAGCCGAAGTTTGAGGTAATGTATGAAGCCAATGTCTAATGTCTTTTGTATGAGGACAATGAGTAAGTAACAATCTTAAGATGTAGTTAATACTCTTTAATTAGTGTACTAAACATGGCCAAAGTAAGTCAACTATCTATAAAAGTATCATGAAATAATAATGAAATAATATGCAAGATCTAGTAACCCTGAAAAAGTAATAAGTATGAGCAAAAGTAGGTATTGTTTGAAAAAGTAAGTATGGGCAAATATATGTGTTGTTTGTTGTTGTTAGATGCTGTCGAGTCGGTATCCAACTCATAGTGATCCTGTGTACAACAGATGAAACACCTATTGTCAGTGCTTCTCTGCTATTCATAGGGTTTTCAATGGTGGATTAATATTTTGGGAGTGGGTTGCTGGGTCCTTCTCCCAAGCCTACAGCATCTGTTGTTCCCAGGAAGTCTCCCATCCAAGTACTAATCAGGCCCACCGCTGCTTACCTTCTGAGATCTGACATGATGGGATGCCGCAGTACTATAGCTACAGGTATGTGTTGTTTAGAGTACAATTATTATTGATAAAAGGAAAAACAGTAAGTAGGAGTAAAATGAAGTAGGTTTCCAGTTGTAAATTATTCTGATTCCACAGAGAAACAAAAGGTGGGGTGTACATGATGTGAGACCTGAATGGGTAACCATCCTATTCATAATCATTAGAGCAACCTCCTGGGTCTGTCCTTGCCAAAGTGTCTCTTATAATAATTAAATGTACCTTGGGGTGCTTGGGGAACACTCAGGGGAGGCTGTTGGCTTGAAAGATAGAAATAGGCCTGTGAAGTACAGGTCCAGGCACTGTCAGGCAGGGCTGTTACCGGAAGCAAGCCTCGAGCACAGTTACTGCACGTTCATAGAACTATGGTCAGCAGTAGCGACGCTGAAGACAACTGCTACTGATTACACCCAGGGTCCCAGGCTAGAGAAGTCCTCCACATCTGCAAGTAGATTGTAAACACATCCTTTTATGATCCGAAGACAGGAACAAATGGGAAGCAAAGATAGACTGCCCTTCACTCTGTGGTCCAATAGTTGGAGAAAGACTTTACACTGAGGTTGGGGTAGTAGGAAAGGGTAAGATTTTCTTTAGAACTAATAGGATATCAAAACGGGAAAGGTGTTTAAAATAACCATGGGGATTACGCTGGGGAAAGGGGAGTAGGGGAGCAGTGCAGGGAGATGGGAAGGTAGGACTTTCTCCACCTCACTTCGCTTCTTTACTCTGCCTATATCACCACTTGGATTTGGTCATTCGTGTCCAGAGAGCAGAGGGGATTTCACCAGAATTGGGCTGCCCTCACTTTTAGTGCTACATTACTTGAAGCAGTTTTGCATTTATGGACAATGTTTTACTACAGTCTTTTAAGTCGAATTCCAGACCCTCTGCATCCAGTGGGTAATAACACACCTGCAGGCATGACTCACGCAGCACGCGCTCTTCAAATAGCCTCCACAGCCACCTGCCTTTGTGCTGATACCGCACCATCAAATACAAACCCCGATTTGCCCTTGCTCGCCACCCCCTAACCCCACCCCAGCCCACCTTCTTCGCAGCCCCCAGCCCAGGCTGCAGGTTGCACAGCCTCCGAGCACCCTGGAGCCGGTGCTGCCCCCTTGGCTTCAGCTCCCTGTTGAGCAGAAGTTTTATGACGTGGGAATGGTGTGTCTCAGGAGGTTGGGAAAAGGATGGCAAAGGGTGCTTCGGGGTCTTGCTGAGCCTGGGATCCTCTCCACTTTGGCCAGATTCCAGGACAGCTGGGCAAGGGCTGGATACCATTAGCAGCCGCAGCAGGACAAGCAAAGGGGGCGAGAGATGAAACTGGGCCCTCCATCCAGATCCCGTGAACGAGAGCCGGCGCATGTCTAGCAAGGTGCTCCCACACATCAGGAGCTACCGAGGGGTGGAAGAGAAAATTGCCTTGCAAACCGTAGATCTTTTTCTCAGAGTAGAGACCACGTTATGGGAAGGAAATGTTTGAGGTTCTGGATAACTTTATGCAAGTCTCCATCTATCACCATGGGATAAGTCCTGTAGTAACCTACTGCTAAGTCACCTGGAGAGACGACTAGTTTTGAGGTTGCGAGTTTGCGTTATTGCCAAAATTTGATAAATCTCCATGTCAGTCAGGTAAAATTATAGAAGATCTGGCCCATCATGTATTATTCTTAGGCAACATTGAATGATGATGTAAAATATGCATATGGGTATTTCTCACAGTCTCAGGCAGAGTCCATAGTAACCATCAACATTATTGTTGTGTTAGTGCTTACTGAGATACATCAGAAATGTCACTGTTTGTTTTTACAACCTTGTTTGTTCTTACAACCTTGTTTGTTCTAGTAGGACCCTTTTTAGTTGGGAGTAGCTAACACAGAGGAAAATATTGCAGAACCTATTCTAAATACCAATAGTAGTTATTTCTGGAATGAGATGGTGGTTACAAGTGTCTTTTATTTTCTTTTGTCTTTTTTTCTGTATGTTCCAAATATTCCCACAGTAAGATGAGTTTATATTGTTGAGTGTTTTCTCCAAGTCAGGTTCTGTGCTATGTCTTTTATGCTCCTTATTACATAATATCTTCACAATAACCATGTAAGAAAGGTCCTGTCATTACACTCACTTTACACATGAAGAAACTAAGGTTTCAAGAGTTTAAATAAATTTGCCCAAGGACTCATAAGTGGTGGGGCCAAAATTCAAACCCCTATTTGAATCCCAACTCAAGAACTTCAGCTATTAACCTTTGTGATAAATATCATTTCTTCTGAAATCAGAAACACACACACTTTTTAATTCTCCAAATAAACAATAAGCCCTACCACTGCATTTAACATATAACTTAGATGACACATATTAAATTAACATCCACAAATCCAGGCACATGTACTAAAGTTACAGCTGATTAAGGAAGAGAGAGAGAGAGAGAGAGAGAGAGAGAGAGAGAGAGAGAGGGATTTAGTAGAGTCTCACCCCTTTCAATCAACTTTAAAATGTTATTTGATCACAATGTCCACTTTTATGAAATTTAGAAATGCAATAGAAAAATAGAATTAGGGAATAGGCATAGAAATTATTCAAATAGGGTAAAATGAGTCTTTAAGAAATGACAATATAAATTGCATTGTTTTTGCTTCTTTTGTATTGTTTTGCTTTTTGCTCAAAGAAGAAAATTCTGCAGGAAGATGAAACCACAGTTTTGAACTAAGGGAAGAACTATGGTGTGGTTAGTGGGAGCAGCTGTTCTCCAATCTTAAACCACATCTGGAATATTATGTTCAATTCTGGGTACCACATTTTGGGAGAGACCTTGATCAATTCGAATGTGTCAGATGTGGGTGAACGTGATGGGATGTACCTAGAAACAGTGACATGTGAGTCACAGTTACAGAAACTCTGGTTGCTGGAGGGAAAAGGCAGCGGGGAGACCGAAGATGTTGGTTCAGAACTATGAAGCTCTGTAATGTTGAAGAGGGAGTCAACTTGTTCTGTGTCATGCAAAAGGGCAGAACTCAGACTGATGAGGTCAGACATTAGTTCAGTATAAAAAGAAATTCAGAACTTTCTAGAAGGTTCCTGAGACTAGTCATGAAGAAAGAAGAATGTCTGATTTACAGTTTAGATGGCAGAATTTTCTTAGTCAATTCTAAATCTTGGGAACTGACTTTTGTTCTTTCTTTTCTTTTTCTTTTCTTTTTTCTTTTCTTCTTTCTTTCTTTCTCTTTTTCCTTTCTCTCTCTCTCTCTCTCTCTCTCTCTCTCTCTTTCTTTCTTTCTTTCTTTCTTTCTTTCTTTTTTTGAGATAGGGCCACCCTCTGTGGCTCAGGCTGGCCTTGAACTCATGATCTCCCTGTCTCAGCCTCACAAGTGCTTGGATGACAGATGTGGGCTATCATGCTTAACTTGGAAGGCACCTTTTTTCAGAGAATGATTTTTTAACCAAAACCCAGGAGTACACTTCACATCATCTTTTTGGTTCTTTTCTGCCTGCCACAGACATTTATTCTTTTGTTCACTAAACATATCTCTAAAATTTTATGACATTGCATGATCTTCAGGAAATTTACTTTAAGCATTGAAAATTGTTCTCTTTTCATAATTGTTGAACACAATTCACCAGGAAAAAGTAGAGAAGTGATGAAACCCTCTCAAAATATTTGGAAATGAGTAGGTAATTTTTTTAAAACAAACTTGAACTGATCATAGGAGATCTAGACCCGCTCTTGGTAAAAACTTTAATGTCTTGTGTGATGCTGAGTAAGTAAATTTACTGAAGTTCTCTGTGCCTCAGTTCCTTCACCAGCTAAAGGGACCTAATAACTCTTGACTTATGGCTCTGATGGGAATTAATGCGTTAATGTTTGCTTAGTTCTTTGAGGTTCTTGGATGAAAGGTGTCCCATAAATACTAAGTATCATTATTAACATTTAATAACCATATCTATACTTATGATACCCAGTGTCCTAAGAAACAAAAGCTGTTCCTGGCCACAGAAAAGCATTAAAGGCTGGTTCACAAGGGTCTATGAAGACATAAGCTAGAATTACCAAGACAGCTTTGTGCCTTATTGTCAACTTAAAAATTGCAGTCTTATGAGTCCAGATTGATATTTAGCTATAGATTCAAGGGATAATTTTAAAGGCATTTTTGCTGTTGTCAAAGTAGTTTAATTACTACAGTTAGATTTTGAAATCTTCTCATTAATTTTTCTTATCTATATATTCTCAATGGGAACTTCTCAGTACTTACCATGTGTTAACTGTGGTAGTTTTTCTTTTTGACTCTTGCAAATAGCAGGTTTTATCTCTACCATAGGAAGAACACATGAAATAGTCACTGACCACAGTAATGGAATAGTGATTGCTTTGCTTATTCCTTTCTTCTGGTGCTCACAACTCATGATTTCAGTATCTTGCCTAACTCTTCTCACTTCACTCCTTATGGTCATCAGAAAAGGCAAAAATTGGTGGGCAGTTGGAAAGACAAAGATCCTTCTTTGTTCTCAGATGACAAGCATTTAGACAGAAGGAAAAATAAATGTGGAGAAAGGAGCCAACGCAAAGATGCCACATATATGTCTGCTTCTGTATGACAAAGGGAACAGTTCTTTATAAGAAAAAAAAGTTACCAATAGAAAAATGGGCGATAATTATGAATAGGCATGTCATAAAAGAAGCCTGACTAGTAAGTAAATATGACAACATGCATGGGCAGCACAAATTAAACAACAAAGATACATTATTTAATACCTTAAGTTGCTAAAGATTTTTATTTAGACTATATGGTAGTAGAAAGTTAAACAACACTGCCAGTGAGAGTATACATTGCTACAACTTTTGAAGAATACTCTATTGCTATCTAGTGAAAATGAAGATATTCGTGCAGTAAGAGTCAACATGTCTTGCATGCATCTATAAGGACACACACACAAGAACATTCCTAGCTCCGTTTGTCTGTAATGATGAGAAATAATCTAAGTGGTAGACACATTCTAAGTGTTTGTCAAAAGAAGGCCAATAAATAAACTGTCGTGTAGTCATATAATGGAGTACTATACAGTATATGTCTGCAGCCATAACACACTGGCATCCAATCCTGCCTGATCTTGGAAGCTAAGCAGGGTCAGTGTGGTTAGTCACTGGATGGTAGATCATCTGGGAATACCAGGCCCTGCAGGTTAGGGAGAAGCACCTGGCAATCCACTTCTGAAACAGTCTGCCATCAAAAACCCAATGAATAGCAGAAAAGCACTCACAATAGTGCCAGGCATGGCAGAGTTTTGTAGAGTATTTTGTTCTGTTATACATATGTTGTTGTTGTTGTTGTTGTTGTTAGGTGACCCTCATAGGGTTTTCAATGGCTGACTGTTTCGGAATTGCCTTGGAAGTGGATTGCCAGGCCCTTCTCCCATTTTTGTGGTGCTGGGAATTGAACTCGGGACCTCAGAGACTGCAGCACAGCACTCTACCCACTGAGCTAAATCCCAGTGTTGTACATATGGTTGCTATGAATTGGACCCAACTCAACAGCACCCAACAACAACAATATACAGTATACAACAGTAAAACTGAGTTTATGAGAGCTATAAGTATTACTCTGGATCTTTATGGAAAACTCCCAAAAGATGGGATGTCCAGGACAAAACTAAAGCTGTGGAGGTATACTGGAAAATATTGTTTCCATAACATTCAAAAATACTCAGAAGAAGAAAACTGGTGGTTATTATTAGAGAGAAATTCAAACTCTTAATCTGAATATATAGTCTAAATTTCTAGTCTTGGCAGTTTCTCTTAACATTTCAGCACTATTTTGAAACTTACCCCACTAGTGCCAAGCAATTGGTACAATTGAGATATTGCTAGAACTCAGTAGAAATAGGCTCCTGGGTCACCATCAGCTGCTAAGAAGTATTTGTTCTGACACAGAGGTGTCCAATAGAAACATAACGTGAGCCACACATATAAATCTTTCCAGTAACCATATTTTAAAAATGAATGAGTGAGATTAATTTTAATAATAGATTTTATTTAACCAAATATATTCAAAGTATTCACATATAGATCAGTAAAAATTAAGGTATTTAAAATCTTTCTTATACTGAGTCTTTAAAATCTGGTGTGCATTTTATACTTGGTGTGCATCTCTATTTGGATGCTAAATTTTCTTTCCATTTTATTTATTTGTTGTACAAGAGGGCTGAACCCAGGGCCTCACACATACTTTGTAAGCACTCTGCCACTGATCTGCACCTCCAGCCCCTTTCTAATTTTTTAAATGTTTTTTAAAATTGAGACAGGGGCTCACTAAGTTACACAGGCTATCTCTGGCCTTGAACTCACTATCCTCCTGCCTCTGCCTCCTGAGTCATGGGATTACAGGAGTATGCCACCATGCCTGGCTTTCACGCTAAATTTTCATTAGAAATATTTGATCTGTATTTAGATTTCATAAAATTTAGAGCTGTAAACATAGATTCACATATCAAACTTGTTCCCAATAAGAGATTTCTAATAACTATAGTATTGACCTTTATATTTAAATCTAAGTTAACTAAAATTAAATAAAATTACAAATACTGCACCTCAGTCTTACTTTCTACATTTCAGTATCATATTAGGCAGATGAGAACTAACCAGTAGCTCTAAAATTTATTTGTATACATTTACCTTTCCTCCCTTAGATTCCTATTTTCATCTGATTGAAATCAATCTAAAAACATACAGAATGGCCTTCCTGGACAAAGGTTGCCCCGCAGAACCATCTGCAGCAAAAAATGTGTGTGGACAGGCAAATGTCAAGGCCAAGGAATCTCCTCTGATTTATAAGCTCACTCATCTACTTCCTAAACTTTTCAACTGTCTGTTGCGGTTGTCCCCTCAAAACTCAAAGCTGGGGAAATCACCCCAAGGTTCCTCACCCATGGGTTGACTCTGCGTGTGTGGGGACATCTGTTTTAAACTAAGTTTCCAAGGGACACAGTGTGAGCCATTCAGCTCCACTAAAACCCCAGCTTCTTTCAAAATGTGGTGTTCCATGTCTTCTGGGGCTCCCTGGAAATTTCTCCAAGAATTAACTCCAAGAATCTGAAGGAGCAGGAATCCACAGAGGCCTGCAGAGAAGAGAAAGTAGGAGCTCAGAGGTCATGATGATAAAGTAGTGCTAAAGGTAAGCAGAGAAAAGAGGACATTGAAGTTTTCAAACTGAATGAGGGCCTGTGAAATTTTGTTAGATGTTAATACCACGAATAGGTAAAAAACAAAACAAAGCAAAACAAAACAAAACAATCGACAACAACAACAACAACAACAACAACAAAAAGAATCACTGACATAGATCCTCAGAACCAGAAGTCAAACTGATCAGATCCTGGAATGGAACAGATCTGTACTGCCCCCATTTGCCCCCCAACTTTACCACCTGAAGTTGAGTGCATGTTAGCAAACATCAACCAGAATGCCAGTGGGTAAAATGGAGGCATAGCTGACTTTTAAATGAAACGCTATCAGACTCCACAGTATTCTACAATACCCTCGCATTTTCCCAGCTAATACACACAGCATATCTATTCACTCACACACTCACAAAAGCCCAGAAAGGGCAAAGAATGGCTCCTTAAGAAAATGACAGCAACAAAGCCTTTGAAACTATTGATAATTAATAAGCCAGGCAGTAGCAATTAATATGTGTAGAGAGGGGGCGCCTACTGTTCTCAGAGCCCTAGCTCGTTTAAAATACTCACCCTGTAATTTATGAGTGATATTTAATACCTCAGTGACCATAAACCTCAATGTTTTATTACCATTGCTTAGCATACCTTTGATGTGCTGCCCAGCACTACACAATCCAAAACAAATTACTTTCAGGAAGCTGGATATTATATAAATGCAGGAAAGTCATAAATAATGCACAGGAGGAATATTTTCTGTGGTTCCGACCTGCCACAATGGAGCTCTGTGAGCCTGACTTCTGGAGCATCTCGCTGGGCACCAATGAGGGGCTGGAGGGCTGTCCTCTGGGGAATGGCTGTCAGACAGCGCGGGAATGTGGGCTCCAAGGTGCTGAGTGACACCCTGTGTAAACCTGCATCAGAGGCAGATGTAAATCAAGTGAGGACCCTGTAGGAAGCCATGGTCTTCTTAATGAGCTACAGATGTGCATGGAACAGACCTTCCATTCAGGTTTTTGGTGGGTCCTTCCCGGTTCTCTCCTCTGCTATGACATGGACATGTGCTGACTTCCTGTCCTGGTCTTGACTGCATCTGTTCAAAACTCTGTAGTGTGTGGGACCCCTGAGCCACCACACCTGCTGTCTCCAAGATGAGATAATCTCCCACGGCATTGAGGAAATCGAGGTCATTGAATGGGAACTCCTCCAAACCCCTCCCCAACATTCTCAAACAGCCCCTGCATTCTTACTGAATGCTTTATCTCAAAGGGGATCATCCTTCCAAAGGTGAAACACCAGAGTCCTTGATCACATCCCTCACCTCCCTTTCTCCTCCAGCACCATGATCTTATATCCTGAGCTCTCTCCTCTCTGCTGGTCCCTGTCCATTGTTCAAATAGGATCAAACACACTGCATTCTACAAATGAACAGGCAAGCAAAGTAGTATCTTCCCCCCTAACCACATGACTTATTTCTGAAGATGCTCTTTTTGTTTCTCTCTGCCCCGCAGCCAGTTTGCTATAATTGGCAAACCGATTCTGTCCTCAACAATCTAGTAAGAATCTTTTGGTGGTTTCCCAGGTGCTCTGTCTCCCGGGCTTTGCCTTATGACACTCTCTACAAGGTTGGATGTCGTCGCCTCTCTCCACCCCACACCTGAAACTTTCACCTCCCACCATTTCATGTTAACATTTTGATTCAGGATTTTTTTTTTTCCTGTCCCTGTTGCTGTCTCTGCTGCTTCTATCAACCACTGGTCCTCCTGTCTTTTCTGTGAACTCCTCAAGATGGTCTCACTTCTTCTTCATTGGCATCAACTAGTGACTCCTAGTCCTATCTCTGATTCCCACTCTATAAACTACACAAGTTGGCCATTGGAAAACCCCACGTAGCTGCCCATCAGTCTGCTTTCCAAAATATAAGCTCTAATGAAGAGACTAGTTAAAGGATACCAAAAGTCACCCACCAAACATTTGCTAATTGTAAAGAGGAAAATGTGTCTTTTACAATGGAGGATGGCTTCTTGGCCTTTTGACTAAGATCAAGTGCACAATAGGGAGATACACTGTCCACCAACCAAAACAAGTGATCAAATGTAGTTTCATTAACTGTGGGACAACCTGACATTCTATACTTGCTGTTGAGGCAAAATATTAACTATGTGGGATTACCTATAAATTATTCTTGACAAAAATGTTTAGCCTAAAAATATCATAATCGAGTCTATAGACTCATCTTACTCCTTGAATAAAGTGCAAAAGAGATCAAAGAGGAAATGAAATGATATCCTAGAACAACAATCAGGCAAATTTAGATTGTGTGATCACTACAGGGCAACTGGTCTTGGTCTCTTCAAAAAGATAAGAGCCAATATCACTTTTAAAAATAGAGAATGCTCTGGAATAAAAGAACTAAGGAGAGTTAACAATGAAATGCAATGTATTGCATTGGATCTTACTTTTGAAAAGCAGCTATAAAAGATTTTGGGGGTAGAATGTAGGAAATTTGAACATAGGCTTTAAATTGGATAATATTAGAGATATCTTCCAATATCTCTATTATTATAAGTTTCCTTAAATGTGATAATGGTATTGTGTTTTTGAAGGAGGATGTGCTTTCTTTTGGGACATGTGTGCTGAAATATTTAAGGATAAATTTTTTTGATACCTATCAATTTCAAATGCTTCTGGGAAACCAACATCTGTATGTGTATGTGTATAAATCAAGTACACACACAGTGTTGTTAATCATCTTTAAATTTTAGGTGATATACATGAGTGTTCAATATACTTTCACCCAACATTACTGCATGTTTTAAAACTTCCATGATAAACACTTAAAGAATGGCTTTTAAAAATATAAATTTAAAACATTTCTTCAACCTCTTGCCCACTCCCTTTCTATTCATTATTCATCAAGTTGGCCAAGCTAGAAATCTTGGCATCATGGGCAACCTCTGCCTGCCTCCATGGGGCTCCTGCCTCTTTCCAGCCTATCAGCTGCCTTCATTTTTCCCCTCCTTGACGCTGCTGCTCTGCTCTTGGGGGGCCTCCATCATGAACCGCCTGGATTCACCTCGGGCACAAACCCCCCCACCATCAGGCCATTTTAAAAAATTTTTTGATAAAACCTAACAGGTTCCCATGGCCTACACAATAAAATCAGATTCTCTGACATGAAAATATAACATATAAATGGAATCTGGAAGGAAACTGACAACCCTGGGTTTTTGTCTTCAAAGCTAGAATTGGGAACCCCAGGCTACCTCACTGTCAGCACCAACTTTGCACTAAGATAACAAAGAAGATGGGCCCAGGAAAAGAGCACAGCACTCTTTGTGGAGCCCTGAGCTGTCTGCCTGGAAAAAGCATCCATGTATAGATCAGGAAAAATGTGCCCTAGATCTTTAAGGTCCATAAGAGGGAGAAGGTCTTTTAACTATCACAGCCAAGATTTCAGAAGCCCAATGAAAGACTCATTTTATTGACTTCAGAAAGTGGTTTATAAATCTTTATCAGTGGAGCAGGCATAGCAAACACTTTCATGCTCTTGGTTATTAGGGCAGTCAATCGGTACTGTCCCTATGAAGGCAGTTTGGCAACATCTAGATGAATATACCGTTGAAATTTTTCCCACAAATATGCTTGCACATATGCAAAATAACGTTATGGTATGATGTGTGTGATTTTGCCATGTCATTCACTGAAATATTGTTTGAACTCACTAAATATTGAAATAAGCCAATGTCCATCAATTGATACCTACTTAAATAAATTTGTCACATCCACAATAAAGAAATACTGCTGACTAATAAGAGTACAAAAGATTTCTATACACAAATCCTACAAGGTGTGTTATGACATGAAAAAAGCAAAGTGCAGTGCATAGCGTACAGGAATCTATGCTTTATGTTAAAATGAGAGAAAATAAGAGAACAGATGCTCAAGAGCCAAAAAGTCAACTATAATGCAGCATAATAAATGTAGAAAGCATCTGCTCCCTCCAAGGTTAAGAAAACACAAGGGAAGATGCTGGGGTTCTCACCCCTAGAAACAAGGAGACCCCCATGGAGTTGAGGCTCAAGATGTCTGAGAAGGAGCCTCACTGGCTGGTGCTGGGATCTCTAGTAGGGTTGGGGGATATTGAGTCTAGTTGTTGGATTGCAGATATAAGCAGGAGATAGGAATGAATTGTGCTACCTTGTTCCCTTCCTCTCACGTTCCACTGCTGCACTAATACAATCTATCGGCTGAAGCTCTCAAAGAGCCAGCTGGCCAGTGAAAAATGAAAACTATGGTTTCCAGAGTCCCAGCATGGATATAGAAGGATGGGCTTGAAGCTGAGAGCCAATGCCTGTGCAAGTCACACATTAGATTCAGTAAGGATGGCCATCTTGGGTACAGGACCATGGTTCTTCTGTAAGTGATGATGAAATTTTCCACCATGGCCTAGAGCCTCTGGTCCCACCAGAGCCAGAGATTCACCCCAGCATTAAGAGTGAGCACCAGCTTCACACCATGGATTATGTGTGATCTGTGGGCCAGAACCTCCTCAGGCTTTCTGCCTACTTCATTATTATTTACCTTTCCAATATCACTTGTGATAATGACATTGTCAGCACTTTAGAAATGAGGAAGTTGAATGAGAAAACAAACATTTCTGAATAAAGGATTGTCCTTTTCCTTTTCTCTTGGTATTTTTCTCTCAACTTTGCTTTATCAAACAATGGCCGGTGAGTTGGACCAAACAAGTGACTTCAGCCACCCACTCAGAAGCACCCCTTGACTTCATTTGGGATGGGTGGGATTGTGGCCATGCTGTGACTGGACCATGGCACACTCTTGAGGGGAAGCAGGGTGGAGTGGGTCCTTAATGCTAAGGGTCCTGGCCTCAGGGAGGCCAGCATCTCAAATGCTTGTCTTTCTCTGCTTTCCAGGTTCTTTCTCCCATATCCATCTTTAGGTGGCCAATCCTGAAGGGTGGCTTAGCATCAAATGAGCATTACCACAGGGAAGGGAACAGGTCAGGCCATCTTCTTGAGTCAACAGCTGTAGCTAAAGGTGAATAAAAAGAGAGCCTGGTTAGGGGATTACAGAGGAAATGCTTTAGAGGAATGGGTTTCCCCATCTCTCAGAAAGGCAGAATTTGTCACTCAAAGCAAGTTCTTAAAACATGTTTGATAATCATGTCAGTGCTTTGTCAGCTCCTTCCTACCTCCCTAGTTTTCTGTTCAGGCCAGAGAACCATCTTCCCCCATCCCTACTTACACCCCCATCCCCACCTTGCCTTTCCCTATGACTCGGTGATTCAAGGAAGGGCTACTTTAAGTGTTTGTCCTCTTATCTTGAGGACATACTCTACAAAGGAAATGTTAAAAATCAAAGCTAAATTTATTTACACAATAGCTACAATGCCAAAAGAATAGCCAGCAGCCTTTAACTGTGTTTTATAAATATAGTAGATGTATCCTCACAAGACAGATAAACAGAAATAAAGTAACTGAGACATAAACTTTGCCCTTCAAGTGGCTCAGTTGGTAAGCAACAGTTTTGCCCTCTAATCTTATAAGAAAATCCAAATTTACAAAATAACCACATTAGCAAATTATTCATGTTACAAAGGAATGTCAGCAAATTAACCATAAAAGATTCTTCTAGTTGTTTCTCCAATAGAAATGATTTCCCACAATTACAATTACATATAAGTTTACAGAAGTAAGTCCATTTTGTACAGCGAAGGACACCCATAATTAATATCAGGGGGATTTATTTTACTGATGGAAGCTGTGTCTGAATATTCCCACCTCCATTGAGTCCTGTCTCTATGTCTTTGTCTTCCTTTTTCTTACTTTGTTTTCTTTCTACTTCCCAGGGAAACCTATCCACTTTGGGGAATAGTCTGATAATTTCCAGATAAATTCCCCAAGCCTTTCTTCCATGAGCCACCATCCCACGGTTCTCTCCTTAATCTCATCATTCCTGAAATTATCTGAATGACCACAATCAGAGTGGACATAAGGAACTATTCTTTGTCTATAGCAGATTGACCTTGAGTAACCCCACTTACCACCTGGCATGTCTAAGTCAATCTGAATTGTTTCAGTGTTAATTGTAGTGTTACTTTGGGTAAGAACTAAAACAATTTGAATTAAGGAAATACAGAAATTGCCTTTAAAAATCATTGACACCCCGCTCTTTCTTTCTCCTGTAATATTTTTATATGAAAATGCACACAGTGAGATATTACACAGACTTTCTGAATTTTACCCAAACCCACAAACCTCAATACTGGGCTAAAAATGTAGCAAAATTCAGTAGTCTTGGTAGATTTCTAAGGCTTCCTGTTTCCAACTAGGCTAGAAATAGCAACAGGAAAAAACATATGATTTGGAAGTTATGTTGGTCAGCCAGTAGGTCCCTGTGACAGATAAATCAACCAAAACAAACTTATGGTGGGAGAGAATAGGGCTTATAGTTGGAGGATCAGTCCAAAATGGCAGATATGGCAGCAATAGGTGGCAGGGCTCATGATAGATGACCTCGTGGCACTGCGGACGAGAAGCACAGAGCCTAGAGAGTGACTGGAACTGCATGCCAGGGTAAACATCTCCAAAGGCCAGCCTCCAGTGACTCACTTCCACCAAGCCAGATCCCGCCTCCCAAATTTCTATAACCTCCACAAACAGTGCCATCAGCTGGGGACCAAATGTTCAAACACATGAACTTTGGGGGACATTTTAGATTTAAACCATACATAAATTCTCCTTTAATAAAGTTAAGGTTTAAAAAAGCCACATATAAAAATGATCACTAAACAGATTAGACTTTCAGAAATTGAAGTAGGGTTTGGATTGGGTTAAAGATTTGAGTTATCCTTTATTTGACTTGAAAAGATTCCTTTCTCCCCAACTAATAATGGATTTGCCCAGTATGTGTAGATACTTTATGCCAGTGTCTGTTGATGTGAAACAGCTGGGGAGCCGTGGAGACCCAGAAAGAAAGAACAGTCCTTCTACTTTATGGAAATTCTCAGTCAGACAGTCAAAAGTATTCTTACTGCTGCCTGCTTGGGACAAGGAACAGATGAATGTGTATTTCCAATGATTTGAAAGCAACTTTTTCTGCATTTATAATTTTTCTATTTGCTTCTTTCTCTCTCAGAATGTGTATAAAATATACGTACCTATATTTAATAAAATTTAAATTTCCTGAGAGGTTCTATTGAAGAGTCCTATTATTATTACTCTGTAAGTAGAAATCTGATCATTTGGAAGTAAGAAAATCTCTCTCCTAACAGCTGAGTGGGCCCAGTCCAACTTTGAGGAGGCATTTAGACCACCCAAAAGCAACCATAATGCCAATATATTTTGAATATGAATATAAACTCAATGTTAGCTTTCCCAAGATTTTGGCTAAGCACAATATACAATAAGAAGTCCAGAAAAAGCATAGACGCTTTAAGAAATTTGCTTTGATGACATTAAAAATCAGACAAAGCTATCAGATTCAGTTCCACATGGACAATTACATATTCTGCTCCTCCCAGGTCAGATCTAACAGCATGGAATCTAGAAAAGGTCCTCAGTCCTCATCTCACCAGAGTCAATGGCAAATAAAGGAAGGTTTTCTGCATGGGGCAGGCTCCCACAGCTGGGCAAGAGCATTTGTCCCCATATGCTGATCACCTTACATACATTAATCTGTCTTAACAATCTATCTTTTTACCTTGCCTGGTACCTCTCAATACAGAGACCACATTCTTCCCTTGTTTCTGTTCCAACTTCATAAGAGCTATTAAGAAATAGCAGACCCTATTAGAGCCCAAACAATCTTTCACTCAAATGATCTGAAGTATCAATAGATTGTGGAGACACAAACTGGAAGAGTGCAGAAAATATGAACCACAGCAGGAAGACTATTATAACGTTATGGTGTGTTCTCCTTTAAAAAACAAACAAACAAACAAACAAACAAAAAACCATGGACTCCCGTATTGATTGGAGTTGGTTTCCCATGGTGTCCAGCCAGTGAGGCCATGAGGAGGGGTTCTGGGGCAGGAGTCCGATACCCAGAGGCCTCCCAAAGTAGCATCAATGAGTGAGGGGCAGTGTGGCTGGGAGATGGTGAGCTGGAAAGCATATGCTTTGTCGAATAGGGGAGAGGCCACCACACTCAAGGCTACAGCACCAATGTTCTCAAGTGGTTTCCAAGAGAAACCAGAGTTCTAAGAATCCAAGAGCATGCTCCCAATTTTTAATCATTAGCAGCTAAGTTTAAGGAAAAGAAAGCTAGATTCTAGGCAAGCCAAATAAAACTGCTCTGTGGGCTACCAGCTGCAACCTCTGCTCTATGAGAGGAATCATCTTGAGGGGAAGGAGGCAGCCCTGGGCACCATGTCACTGTGGAGAGGTTCAAGCATGGAATGAATGGGTAGACCTTACAATGGCTAGGGTCCTTTGCCATTCTGACATTCTCATCTAGGGCTGAGCTCAGACATAGGGTCATATCTGCTGATGACCCCTAATTCCATCCCTTCCTCAGCACAGTGTGAGCTGTGCTCTCAGAGCACTGCCCAAGTGCCCGAGTCC